>CAUYQV010129424.1:0-46330 GCA_963574575.1 Galagoides demidoff
TTGTGGCGGGCGCCTGTGGTCTCAGCTACTTGGGAGGCTGAGGCAGGAGACTCGCTTGAGCCCAGGAGTTGGAGGTTGCTGTGAGCTGTGATGCCACAGCACTTTACCCAGGGGGACAGCTTGAGGCTCTGTCTCAAAAAAAAAAAAAATAGAGATCTTGGACTCTCTTGGGAAGTTAGGGGCACATGGCCGAGAGTCTGTTCTTTGCATCTGCTGTGACAGTTAGCCGAGGACATAGCCATGTATTCTGTGCTTTTAGCCCAGAGAAGTAGAGAATGCAATCTGTGTGGTTTGAAGTTTCTTGGTCCAACTCAACAGGATGTCAGCTTAGGGTTTTGGGCAGGGAGCCACATTGGGACTGTATGGCAGAGCGGTACTCACCAGCCTGATGTGTCTTCCTTTAAATCTTTTTTGGAACGAGGTAGAATGTAAAGAATCTTTTAAAGATCATATGCTATGGATGGGTGTAGTGGCTCATGCCTTTAATCCTAACACTCTGAGAGGCCAAGGCAGGTGGATTGCTTGAGCCTAGGCAACCAGCCTACGCAAGAGTGAAATCCCGTCTTTACTAAAAATAGAAAAACTAGCAGGGCAAGGTGGCGGTCACCTATAGTCCCAGCTACTTGGGAGGCTGAGGAAAGAGGATCACTTGAGCCCAAGAGACTGAGTTTGCTGTGAGCAATGATGATGCCACAGCACATCAGAGTGAAATTGTCCCCCCACAAAAAAATCACATGCTGTAAAAAGCAGTACTTTGTCCCCAGGGGTTGTTGCTATCTCTTCCTCTGATAAGCTAGTAGAAAGACTGAGGTTTTGTAAGGTCTGTTTTCAGAGAAGCTTGACGGTCTTGTTCTGAATGAGATAAATGGTTATGTGACTTAGTGAAGCCAGAGGAACCCTACTCTTACCTCTGCCCCTGCCTGTGCTGGGACCAGGTGGTTAGGGCATCGACAGCTGACACTTTGTCTAAGAAGGCCTAAGCTGACTCAAGCTGATCTAAAGGGTTGACATGACTTTGGTTCAGAGGAGTGTCCATTACTAAGCCTGTCTTCAGATGATACTGTCTGATCTCCTTATGTAAGAAGGATAGATGTAGCTAGAGAACCAATTAGCAGGAAATATATTACTGGCTTTGGAAGTCATCCCATTTACAATCTTGAGCTAAATTTTCAAGTGTGTTTTGTAAAGCATTACATTCATGCAAAAGCATCGATTAACACCACATTTGTATCATTTGCTCCCAAGTAGATGTTCATGAACATGTTTGAGGTGATGGTCTAGAACCACATGGGCACCTTCCATCCTTGAGCCCCCAGTGCCACTACCCCCATTCCCTCTTCCTCTGTCATGGTCTTCACTGCCTCTGAGAACACCCACTTGTTGCAGAGCCAACGGGCTAGTGGAGTGGGGATGAAGGAGATGTTGAGAGGACTGATTGGAACACTGAAGTGATCTAGAACAAATACATCTTCTTGTGGAATAAGCTTTCTTTCTCTGATGTGCCAAATATATTTTGGGGACTGGGTCTAAGGAGCAAAGAGAAGATTTTAGATATCTCAAGGCACATGGTTCTTGAGGTTACACAACCTTTGCGAGTTAAATGCACTAAATAAAAATGAGTTTACCTAAATAAATCTCTTCAAAGGTTACCCAAGCCATATTTTAGGGATAAGAAAGATATTGTCCCAGGCTGGGCATGGTGGCTCATGCCTGTAATCCCAACACTTGGGAGGCTAAGGCAGGTGGATTGCCTTGAGTTCATAGGTTAGAGACCAGCCTGAGCCAGGGCATGACCCTATCTCTTAAAAAAAAAAAAAATACTGTCCCGAATCAACCCTGGCAGTATTCCCCCTAGTTTAGAATTCTGGGAACATTGCAACTTTATTGTTGAAAAGCTGGTTGGTATTCTTGGCTTGGTGCCTATAGCTCAGCAACTAGGGCGCTGGGCACATGCACCAAGGCTGGTGGGTTTGAACCCGGCCTGGGCCTGCCAACAATAATGACAACTTCAACAAAAAAATTGCCAGGCGTTGTGGTGGGCACTGGTAGTCCAAGCTACTTGGGAGGCTGAGGCAAGAGAATTGCTTAAGGGTTGTTTGAGGTTGTTGTGAGCTGTGATGCCACAGCACTCTACCAAGGGTGACAAAGTGAGAAAAAAAAAAGCTAGCATTCCAGGTACAACTTTGGGATTCTAAGAATTAGCAGGTGCATCCCTTCAAAATATTGTGCATGGCTGAGTCTATAACATTGTAAATCATCAGTACCCTGTCAGCACCAAGATTAGAGTCCTTGTTTTGCTTTCTGTTTCACTGACTTGTTCTTCCTGACAAGTCATACACCTATCCATCTTAATTAGGGACAGTTTGGGACAACTGCACACTGAGCGGCCCCTCGCTTTTCCACCTATTATTCTGCCTTCTGCCAACGGGCTACCTGTGACTTAGCAGACTCTCCCCTGTGTCACCCCACTTCGGTTTTAATTTTTGTTTGTTTTTTAACTACTACTGAGGAGTCAGCCCACATTGAAACACCTCTCCCTTAGCTTGCTGAGAGCCTTGGTAGCAGCTGGAGCCACCTATACTGGAAGTGACAGCAGTTCAGAGAATGGCATACCCTTATGCTGTTGAAGAAATACTTGCTTATTCAACACACTGTCTTGTGGGTCTGTAACCCAAAGATGATTTCAGGTGCTCTAAAGGGTGAACTATTTCGGCTTGCTGAATTTCCTCCTCTGCAACGTGTGGCTAATACACTAGCAGAGGATGTGAGAGCCTCCCACCTGTGAGTACCTTGCACAGTGTGTCGTGTGGAGGCAGATAATTCTGTTCCCCTGCCTCCTTTCTTCTCATGGCATCTTTCACAGACACACTCAGTAGCCCTGAAATAGAAGTGCTGTTCACAGATATTGCTAAGGTCAGGTAGGGCTGTTTTGATTTCTTCCCCACAGCCTGGTTGCATCATTCTGTTGATGCACTTGTGTTCCCGTTCCACTCTGATGGAGCCTGGAGTGCTTTATCAAGGCCAAAGGTAACATCTGGGTCTGAAAGATGAAGATCAGTAGTATTCGGTGTATTTTATTACCAGCACTCAGGAGAGAAGCAGTGAGGCTCTGCCAGTGTATAAAGAGCAAGTGAAAAGTGAGAGCCTTTCAAATTGCTTCCAGATCTGTTTGACATGAGAGCTGCTTTGAAGTTTCAGGCTCATCTTGTCCTGCAATGCCACTTAAAAAAGAAGAAAGAGCAGCAATGAAACAGTAGGTCTCATCTGACCTAGACTTGCAGATGAAATGACCTGAAGCACAGAATTAGAGAAAGGGATATTTCTCTTAGGAATGAGAGACAGATACTGCTTCCATGTTACAATATTTGCTGTTTCCACTATTCTAAGAGTCATATATGTGTAGGTGTGAGACAGAGAGAGAGAGAAAGTGTGTGTGTGTGTGTGTGTGTATATATATATATATATATTTTTTTTTTTTTTAATAGATTCTCCCTCTTTTGCCCTGGGTAGAGTGCCATGGCATAGCTCACAGCAACCTCAAACTCTTTGACTCAAGTGATCCTCATGCCTTGGCCTCCTGAATAGCTGGGACTACAGATGCCCACCACCACCCCCAGCTAATTTTTCTGTTTTTTAGAGATGGGGTCTTGCTCTTGCTCAGGCTGGTCTTTAACTCCTGAGCTCACACAATCCACTCACCTCGGCCTCCCAGACTGTTAGGATTACAGGTGTTACCCACTGTTTCCAGCTGTATTCTAAGAGCCTTTAAAATATTTGTGATGGCCTGGGCACGGTGGCTCACGCCAGTAATCCTAGCACTCTGGGAAGCCGAGGAGGATCGCCTGAGTTCATAGGTTCAAGACCAGTCTGAGCCAGAGTGAGACCTCGTCTCTAAAAGTTTCGCTGAGTGTTGTTGTGGGTGCCTGTAGACCTGCTACTCGGGAGGTTGAGGCAAGAGAATCACTTGAGCCCAAGAGTTTAAGGTTGCTGTGAGCTGTGATGCCACAACACTGTATGGGGGGCATGACAAAGTGAAACTGACTCAAAAAAAAAAAAATTAAGAGACCATTTCTTATGCCTTCTGAACTAAAAGAATTTGCCATAGCATTCTGATAAAAGTTTTAATATTACTCAGTTTATTCTACTCTTACAAAGATGAACCTCCCATCAGCCTCCCCACTTATCTCATAAACACTGGCTGATGGGTTACGATTCATCTTTCCTACATCTTGCATTGCTCCAGTATTAAAAGTTCCATTCCTATTAAATTGGTCAACTCTTCTGAAACATGGTGTGGGTGTTTATTCTTTTGGGCTATTGTTCACTTTTGAGAAGCCAGTCCTGGGTTCTGTGCTGGTCTTTTGGGTGCCTTGATACTATTGATACAGTGGACAGTAGAGGAGAAAGCCTGTAAGAGGCCACATCAGAATGACATATTTGCGGATTCAGCTCTATAATGAACAAGACTAGCTAAAAATAGGGCGGTGCCTGTGGCTCAGTGGGTGGGGCACTGGCTCCATATATCAAGGGTGGTGGGTTCAAACCAGGCCCCGGCCAAACTGCAACCAAAAGAAATAGCCAGGCATTGTGGCGCCTGTAGTCCCAGCTACTGGGGAGGCTGAGGCAAGAGAATCGCCTAAGCTCAGGAGTTGGAGGTTGCTGTGAGCTGTGTGATGCCATGGCACTCTACCAAGGGCGATAAAGTGAGACTCTGTCTCTACCAAAAAAAAAAAAGTTAAAAATAATAAACATTGGTAATCCCAGAGCAACATAAACTTTATTTTTTTTTAATTAATTTTTTTTCTTTTTTTTTTTTTTTACTAACCATGTAGAGTAGTGGGAGTGGTGAAGGAACAAAGGAATCTGTAACTGGTTGTGATCAATTAGTTGTGAACACAACTGCACTTAGACCAGCCCATAAAGTTTAATATTCTGAGTTCTTTTTTTTTTTTTTTTTTATTTTATTGAATGGTAACTATGTACATTAATGCACTTCTGGGGTACAGTGTGGGGTTTTCGCTTGCAATCCGAAATACTTCCATCAAACTGATCAACACAGCCTTCATGTCATTTTCTCAGTTATAATTTTAAAACATTCTGATTCTACTCTTAGAGAGTTTCACTTGTACCCCTTTAAGAAATATTCTGAGTTCTTAATCACTTAAAGGTTATAGCAGTAGTGGTTCAGTGCCTGTGGTTCAAGTGGCTAGGGCGCCAGCCACATACATCTAAGGTGGCGGGTTTGAATCTAGCCTGGGCCTGCCAAAACAACAATTACGGCTGCAACCAAAAAATAGCCAGGCGTTGTAGCGGGCACCTGTGGTCCCAGTTACTTGGGAGGCTAAGGCAGGAGACTCTCTTAAGCCCAGGAGTTGGAGGTTGCCATTGCACTCTACCCAGGGGGATAGCTTGAGGCTCTGTCTCAAAAAAAAAAAAGGTTACAGCAATAGAATAAAAAAGCACTCATTGTGGCAGAGATTGCTAGCTGTCCACCAGAATCTATTCTCATCCTCTTTTGGCTGTAAGCTAGACCTGCATTTGTGGGGGAGGGCCACTTCCAGGCCAGGGCCTTTAAAAGAGAAGGGTGCTTTTCAATGCTTTCTTGCCTCCCAGGGCCTGGCACCTGGGAAGACCTAGCCTTAGCCACATAGAACCACAAGCTAGGTCCCTGAATCACTACATGGAGGAAAGCCTCCTGCTGACTTGGGCTACCCACCTGGATGTTTAATGAACAGGCAATAAATGGGTTTGAACTATTATTGGGGGGCCAGTCGCTGTAGTAGTTAACCTACTCTAATAACTTTATTGAAAGGCATGTTATGAGGCAGGGCATGATGGCTGCACCACCCTGGGTTATCCAAAATGCCCATGACGGTGAGCGCGTCTTTCCAGCACCCACTTTGTGGAAGCCTTGGTGATAGGAAGGTATCTGGGACATCCAGCGAATAACCGGAAGGCTGTTTTGTAACAAGGAATCAGAGTATATGGAGTTGGATAATTTTGGGATTTTAGGAGAATCCATTGCCCAGCAGATTGTGGGTAGCAAAGGTCCATGTAATGACTAAAATCCTTTTATGACATTCAGTCGGTCTTCCTAGCATGTTGCTATGTGTATAAGACTGCCAGATCTCCTTTGGGCTCCTTTTTAGGATTTGTGCTGCTTTTTTCTGATAATACAGGTGAGTAGAGTACTGTCTTCTGTCACACATATCTGAGTCTACATCCCCATGTTCCATGACTGGCCTTGAGTGTTCCCCAGATTTCTGTGACTTATGTTACTGTTCATATGAATTTCAATGAGTTAAAGTGCCTGCAAATGGAGTAGAACCTCTGTAAATTGGCCACCCAAGGGACTGTAACAAACTGGTCAAACACAGGCAGGTGGTTCAACATAAAGAACTAAGTCTACTGGGCTGATGTGTGGTCTATGAAAATTAGGTTAACTTAAGGAAGTGGTCAGTGTAGGGGAGTGGTCAACTATGGAAGTTCTATTGTAGTTCTAAAAAGTTAATATTAAGAGTATTTAATTAGAGTATAAATCTTTTTATTTTATTTTTTAAGACAGAGTCTCACTCTTATTGCCCAGGCTAGAGTGCCCTGGTGTCGTCATAGCTCTCAGAAACCTCGAACTCTTAGGCTCAATCAATCCTCCTGCCTCTCCCTTCTCCCCACAGCTGTGGGCCCTACAGGTGCCCACCACCAGGCCAGCTAGTTTTTCTATTTTTGGGAGAGACAAGGTCTCACTCTTGCTCAGGCTGGTCTCGGCTTGACATCAAGCAATCCTCCCACTTTGGCCTCCTAGAACGCTGGGATTATAGGCGTAAGCCACCATGCCTGGTCAGATTATAAATCTTTTATAATTATATACCTATTACAAAACACCAGGCATGCCCTGATGTCTTACATCTAGTAAAGCTCTAATGAGGAGGATACAGAGATAAACATAGATGAGGAAGTAGAAACATCCATGAATAGGCATCACCATTCAAGATGTCTGGTTCACACCATCTTGCCAACAGAGCCAAGACCTGATATTGACTTGGTTAATCAAGGCTTTATTTCTCAGTCTAAAGTTTAAAGTGTCTTCCCTATAGTTCAAGATTTGGTGAAGTCCATTATGACTTTACTCACAACTCTCATAGTCTCTCTCTTTAAAAGCTTTTCATGTTTTATCTTTTTTCTCTTGGTTCACAAGTTCTTTGGCCTGTACATTTTCCTAACTCCACTCCCCCCCCCCCCTTTCTATGTATTTAGTTTGCATCCTCTCCAGTTGAGGTCTTTTATTTCTTCAAGTGTAGTGACCAAAAGATACAGAATTCTTGTTGCAGGTGTATCTTACCTTCAATTAGGAATAGGACAAGGTTTTCTGTGGTCTCTTGCTTGGTCTTACACTCCAAGTCATTTTTGGCCATAAACATAGGTTTGGGTTGCAGTCATTGCTTCTCATATTTTTATATTTCCTTGAAAGTTTGGCTTTGGATTGAGTTTGGATTCAAGAGGAAAAGCTCAAAACTGCTTAAATTCATGAATCCATGCTGGTCTTTTTTTTTTTTTTTTTTTGAGACAGAGCCTCAAGCTATCCCCCTAGGGTAGAGTGCCATGGCATCACAGCTCATAGCAACCTCCAACTCCTGGGCTCAAGCGAGTCTCCTGCCTCCGCCTCCCAAGTAGCTGGGACCACAGGCGCCCACCACAACGCCCGGCCAGCTACTGTTAATTTTTAAGAATGTCTATGTAAACTTCAAATTAGTCCATTTTACTGATTAACACTTAATATTCTAGGGGGAAGTGAACACGGGGAATTCCAGATTGACCCTGGGCTCCTACACATGCAGGATCAAATATGTGCATTTGCTTTCAACAGTCAGAACTCAGATTCCTCCTCTCTCAACTTCACAATTACAGTGCTAACATGGTTTAACTCAGATCTGTCGAACTCACAAATGTACAGAACCACAGAGTTGGAGGCCCAAATTGCATCCTAAGAGAGCTCAAGAAATTTCAACTCCTTAGGAACTCTGCAACTTTTTACCTAACAGAAGAGAAATCTATGATGGGTTTTCTGGTGAAAATAGTTTATTGGAATTTTTCACTTGCAAAGATATTTGCAAGTTGCCAGAATCCATCCTGAAAAAAGAAATATGGACAGCATTATAATTTCTGGCATTTCTATAAAATGGAATTTTTGTGAATCTAAATATACTCTTTGGTTTAAAACCTTTCCTATTTATATATCCATTGCTTCATGTAAAAAATCTTAAAATTAGTAGAAAATATTCTTTGCATAATATGGAAGAAGATAAATGAACAGATAAAATGCTATATCTTTTGGACATGAACATGTATAGGAAACCAACTCTGATGAAGTCTTTGGTAAACGTACAGAAGTAATGACTCAGAAATGGAAATTTTAATTTTATTAATACGATTGGACAAGATCAACATATAGGTATGCTTTTTTTCAATTTTTATAAAAAAATGTATTTTAGAAACACATTTTTCCCCCTAAGACAAGCTTTTACTCTGTTGACTGGGCTAGAGTGCAATGGCATCATCACAGTTTACTACAACCTCAAACTCCTGGATTCAAGTGATCCTCCTGCCCAAGCTTCCTTAGTAGCTGGAACTACAGGCAGCAACCTCCTCACCTGGGTAATTTTTCTACCTTTTTTTCTTTTTAGAGATGAGGTCTCACTATCTTTCTCAAGTTGGTCTCTAACTCTTAGCCTCATCCGATTCTCCCATTTTGGCCTCCCAAATGCTAGGATACAGGTGTCAGCCATCACATCTGGTCAAAACAAGGTATTCTCTTTTCTTTATTGTCCTGGAATATATTTTTAGTTGCATGATTACATATAAAGTGTATAATAATAGAACATCTCACCATCTCTATTTCATTTCACTTTCTGATCGTTACTGAACAAGTGTCTGTAGGGGCTGGAATGTTAAAGAATGATCCATGTCCTGGCATTATTTTTATCAGTGACGTTGCTGTTCGTGGGGAAGTGGTAGGGAGGCCGTAGACTTCGGAATGGGTAGACACACACTCCTAGTGGTGGGGGATAAGTCAGGAAATTACTTTTTGCACAAAGGTACAAAAAGTAGATCCCAAATATGAATAGAGCTCATAATATCTTTTCAGCTTTCCATAGAAAGTGTAATGAAAAAATCCAGTGGTGTAGAAGATTAAAGTCACACAAGAAACACCCGTGGATCAGATAATGAGCACTATAAGAGATATCCAAGGGAATGTTTGGAATGCACATGTTTTGATCAAAGAATGACTGATTAACTACTGATAGTTCATAATACACCATAAAGTATTAGGAGGAACTAGATATTATCACTGCTGATTTTACAGATGTCCAGTGAAATTAATTTGATGGTGCATTAAATATGCCCCAGTATGCATTAGTTGTTGGTGGCAAAGGTAACACTAAAACATGTTCTGTGGACCAAGGACATTAGATTCATAATTGAGGGCACTCACAGCTTATTTCTAGTCGAATGAAGTCTTTAATGCCAAGGTTTTCTAGAAAAACTCCAGATAAAGCCGTGGTTTTAAAAAAGAAGGAGATATCAGCACTGAATTCCGCATGGAAGGTGGGGAAGTGGATGTAAGAGGCTTCGGTATAAAATGAGACCGCATTCCAGAAGTGTCCTGCAAATGAGAAAATCCTTAAGCATGGTTGATCGTTTTCAGTGGGGTACAGGAAAGCTCTAGGGAGGTGGATAATTTGCAAGACTAGGGGACACTACAGGGGAAGAGGACAAGGGAGTGAAAACATCTTGGGCTCATGTAATGCAGAGAGAAAGCCTCTTTCGATTTAGTACTCACGGTCGCCATAGCAACGCAAGGGACCAATTCTCCAAGCAGCTTCTGAGTTTGATCTGTCGGTATCAGTGATAACTATCTGAGTGACAGGCAAGTGGTCTTTGAAGGAAAGAAAGCCAGTATCATTTGCCCTGAAAAACATAAATTTAAGAAAAAAAAAAAAAAAAAACAAGAAGACAAAATGTGGGTAATCTAGGAACTGTTTGCCAAGACCCCTCTTTTCAAAAGCTATTTGGGTGGTGCAGCAAGGTAGGGGCAGGGAGAATAGCTGAAGGCCTTTCATCCTGGAGGCATTTATGAAAGGAAGGAATGCCAACAATCTAACCCCATAGCCAGCTTCTAAAAACAAGTGGATCTTACACCTTCCCCAATGTGCTTACCGAAACACAGAGAGTTTACATAGACTGATGCTGCGTATTGTGGCTAAGAACATCCCACCTGCCCAAGGTCTGTTGACGTGACATTAAACATCACCTCTCTTCCCCGTAGAGAGATCAGCTCTCTCCATAACTCACTTGAAATACGTATCACAAATCCCACTTGAAAATCATCCCCCGCATCTGTTTTGCCACATGCCAATTGTTTTTCAACTTTAGATGCTTCTTAGAACATTTTAGCTCCATACCACTTACTGGTTTGTTGTTTTTCATTATGTTCTGGATTTTAAAGATCTTGGTAATTCACAAGTCTAGCTTTTGTGTGTGTGATTCATGTAAATAAGATATTGACTAGTCACTTTTTGATAAGAAAGTTAAAAAAGAATAGAGACAAGCTATTGTTTCTTCCCTCTTTTTAATTTGTCTTTTTAAACTCATGGTAAGAGCCTCACCATTTGGCTGAGAGTAAAAACTGGATGTAAGAAAATGGCATTAGACATATAACTATGTCTACATATAAATATATGAGCAGGTTAGGAATTTCTTCCCCAAAAAATAATCTTATGCAGTAAGTCGTCATTATCCCCATTTACAAATGGAGAAACTGAGGCTCGGAAATATCAGATAGAAGGTCACACAAGCAGAATGGCCAAGTCACATTCCTGGTATCCCAGTGTCGATCTCATGTCTTAAGAATATAGTTATAGAAGCAGGCAGATGTGTTCTGAAAGCACAGACCTCAGTTCCCAGGTATGTTAACTTGGACAAATAATTTCATTTCTGAGATCCTCAGGGCATCCAGTTTTAAAATGGAGATAGCGTCTACATCATGGAGTTATTGAAGGGATTAAATAAGATTATATAGTCATTTAGTATGGTGCCTGATCTATGGTAAATGCTCAAAAATGGTACTGGTGACACATATTTTTGTTCACATCTTTGTCCCTGAACCACTCTGTGGCCCCAGGCAAGTCAATTCATCCTTTAATGCATTCAGCTATGATTCTGTATTGGAGAGCTTATACTGCACAGCACATGTGGGAAATTAAATTTTGAGATTTATTATCCAACTCATGAGATTTGGAGAAAAACATCTATTAATTCATCTTGGTTATAAATAAATCAAATATTCACCTGCACACGTCCTTCTCAGATCTATCACCTAAAAATATAAAGGACTGTATTATACAATATCTATTATTCGAGTACCTGTATTTAAAGGCCACTCAGAGGATATGGAATAAGGCATTTTTCTCAGTTTGAAAGTGCTTACGTGAATGTTACCCAGACACAGGAATTAATGTAAATCTTCACATTCCAATGTCTTTCCAAGCAGAGATTTTAAAAACAGATTCCAAATAGCCAAAGTAGAATAAAGAACAAATTAGATTTTCTTTTGAAGGAATTCTATACGGCTATGAGATTTTCTTTCTTTCCATTGGAAGTCAAGAAATGGTAGATTTCAAAGTGTGTCCATCAAGGCCAACCCCTACCTCCCTACAGGCTCAGCTTCTTGTCTACATCAATTTGATGTCATGGTATTAGAGTGTTGGAATATACAAATAGCACATGAAGAATGAAAATATCTTCCAAAGAATAGAGAAAAAATTCACATATAGTGTGATGATGCAAGGTACATTAGTAAGAATGCTTTTTATCTGAAAATTTAAAAAAATGGAAATTGTTTTCTAACTTCAGGAAACAGAAATAGAGACAATCTCAAATGGCTACAGGGGTCAGACAAATAATAAAGATGACTGAATCCAGCTTTATGCTAGTCATAAATGAAAAGGGACACACAAGTTCAGTATTGGGGGGAAAAAGAGAGACTGGTAGAAAGTACGTTTGCTGCTTTAAGTAAGCCACTAAAAGCTTCATTAGCAATAGGTAAGTATTTCACTCATGAATATAAGACCATGAGCCAGACAACAATACTAATGTAAAACTTTTCAATTTTTCAAATCTTAGGAATAAATTCAATTTTTTTTTTAGAAGGATGATGAAAACCAATGATGAGTGGGCCAATAAAACCCACAGGAAAATCACAGGCAACTTACATATGTATTTCATGCTTTTAGGGTCATATGGAGAATGTGATCGGATTTAATTCAACCTGTGACTGGCAGGTTAACTCCAACATTTCAAAACAAAAGGTAGGACATTTAGGGTGACAGTGATAGTAATTATATTACTGAATTTTAGCCATAATAAAAAAATCATATAAAGTATGGTAGTAACTATTGACACAGAAGGAGTCTACTGTTGTAGATCTGACTTTTCACGCCCTGGTTAACCATTTTGTAAACTTGACTTCCTTGGAACAAGATACAGAGCCCTTCATGAGTACAGTTGAGAGATAGTCATGAAGTATTGTCACTGGGACCAGACTAACACTGGTCGAATCCAACACACTAGTTGTACATGTGTAACATCAGTGAGGTCACTCTGGGTCTTGGTTTCCTTATCTCTTAAATGGTGATAATAATTCTAATCTGATGGCTGGGCATTGTGGCGGGTGCCTGTGGTCCCAGATACTTGGGAGACGGAGGCAGGAGACTCGCTTGAGCCCAGGAGTTGGAGGTTGCTATGAGCTGTGATGCCATGGCACTCTACCCAGGGGGATAGCTTGAGGCTCCGTCTCAAAAAAAAAAAAAAAAAATTCTAATCTGATATTGTAGAAATCCAAGTGAACGATGTATATTAAACAACTAATACACAGATGTGGTAGAGGCTCAATCAATTTAGTTACTGAAATTCTCAGGAAAGTTTGAAAAAAAATATGTAATATAAAGAATATTTTTAAAGAAAATAAGTAAAGGAACCACAGGTCTGGTAAGAATGAGCAGGACAGCCAGAGAGTCCATCAGGGCAGAAAGAACACACATGTGGGCCTCAAAAACCATGTTAGCATAACCCAAAGTGCGGGGACTAGGTGTGTGTTAAGAAAAAAATCAAATACTCAAGAGCAAGGGTGTGGCCCAGAGTTAGTCAATGCAGTCTTCTCTTCACTAACTTTCTGAATAAACTTTGAGATTTGACCAAATTCAGAGAAGCAGGCCGAACAGGAAAGCTGTGGATTTTCCAGCACATCACTCCAGTGGGATGAAATGCCCAAGACTGACTATCTATTTTCATCAACCAATGAGAAACTCTCTGTAGTAGAATCATTTGGGTGAATGAACCTATTAAGAGAAACAGTATAGGAGGAAAAAATGAAAACTCTTTTATCTCTTTCTTTTTGTCCGCCACTCAAAAGTGCCAAATAAATGCTGTGCATGTGTGCATGTGACTAATTTAGATTTTTTTTTTTTTTTGAAGTTTTTGGCCAGGGCTATGTTTGAACCCTCTACCTCCAACATATTGGGCCGGCGCCCTACTCCTTTGAGCCACCCCACAAATTTAGAATCTTATTAGAAGAACTCAAGACCTCAGCTTCCCTTAGAGCTCTGGTGTGAATTCAAGAATCAACCGTAGGAGAGTCTGCACACCCTTCCCCGAGTGGGCTATGCACTGCCCTGCTTTGGGGCCCCGGTAAGGAGGAGTGGCCTGTGGAATGCTCTGAGGCCCCTCTGCACATCTGCCGCGTTGCGCCAACACCTGCCAATAACTCTATCGTAGCTTTGCTTAATAATTGTTTAAGGCAATTATTTCTCTTTTGCTTTCCTTCTTCAGACTTCCAGATAAAAAAGACCCAAGGGATTAGGTAACTAGAAGCTCAAAATGAACTAAAAGTTGCTCGGCTGCCAACAAGAGCAAATGCGAGCATTGACTCGGGTCAGATACACAGAGTCCGCTCCAAGCTAATATCCATCCACGGCGTTCAAGGCTGACCTGACACCGGCTGGTTTTCAGTTCCGAGTGTAAGAAATATTAAGAGGAAGGAAAGACATTTTAAATGTAGAGTTAATATTTTCGGAAGCTGCATTGTCTCTATAAATACTCTAGAAACCTGAAACCGTAGAGCTTTTCACGAATAGATATGAGAGCACAAAACTAGGTGTTGGTGTATAAACACAGGCAAGGTATGCTCACTTGGTGACACTTTCCTATTAAGATGGCCCTCGACACTTTATATAAAATTGATTTAAAAGATACTACCACAGAAGAAGGTGTTTGGAAGCATAATTTGTTGAGCCTGGCCTGGATATGAAGAAACAATCAGTAATGCCATAAATATATACCTTTCTACATTACTGTCAGTCCATTTAAGAAAACAAGTAGATTACAGGCCCACCACGTAGCCCATCAGCATCACGTAGCCGCCAGAGACTCCCCAGTACATACATCACTCTCATTCTCCAGGGCACATCCGCTGTCCATGTTGTCCAACTTTCCAAATTTCACAGAACTAAATCTGGTTCCTACTCAAAAATGCCCCCACATGTTCTATCTTCCCTTTCTTCTCTGTCCTAATTTCACTTTTTTGTATATAGTTTATTCTGATATTTATTCATTGGTTGACTTTGGTGTGTATTATTATTATTCTCCCCATTGGAAAATGGGGAGATATTACATAGAAAATAAGCTGAACACCAATCAGCTAGAGGACCCGGGTGGCCATGCAAAGGAGGACGATTCATTCCCATCAGGACCCCCTTGGTCGAGGCTGAGGCCCCCTCCCCCTGTCCAGGCCAATGATTCATCCTCCCCTGGAATCCCTGTTGCTCTTGCTTTCTCCCGGCCTCCTCCCCTGGCATCTTCATTCTGCCTTTCTGGGCCCAAACTGTAGGCTCCCCCAGCCCGACCTCTGGATCTAATTACTGCTCTTTCTCCTTCTCCCTGTAGCTCAGTTATCTCCATTCTCTCTTTTATCTCATCTTCCTTCTCTCTCTTTTGTTCTCAGCCCATATCCATCTGTCTTTTCCCCTTCCGTCCCACGGAGACCTCTCTCATTAAATTGCTAATTTCCATAGAACATGTTAGCTCCTAACATACCTGGTTTTCTCAGAGCATTTTATATTTTACATTTGCCTTCTTCCCCCCCTCCCCTCAGACACACACACACAGACACTCATTTCTCTCTGACTGGGGATTTATCTGACTACCTGCTAAACATCTCCCCTGGATGCTGAGGAGCACCATAACCCACTCTGCTCAGCTCCCCTTCCTCTGACCATCTGCTGTGACGCTTCCCTCTCCTCTGCCCTCTCACCTCTGTGAATGGGGTGCCTGTTCCTCCAGTGGGGCCCTAACACGTGAGTCCTCTCCATTTCTGCCCCCTTCCTTTCGTCCTCTCTCATTCTTAGTGACTTCCACCAATTTCACCTCCTTTTTTTTTTTTTTTCTATCCATTCAACTGCCTTTTCCTCATTCCTCGAGTTTTATTTTGCAACCTCAGAGACCCTGCCTAGGCCTTGGGGATGTTTACCTCACAAATCTATCTCCCTATTCTCTCAATTCCTCTCATTCTTCTAATTATTCCAAGAAACAAAATGATTCCTATTTTATTGCTTAAAATTTTTTAAAAGGTCTGTGTCTCTTACAGGTAAAGTCCGAACTCCAGTGTATTTAGCACAGTAGAGTGGACAACAAAATGCCGTTTAAAACCACACTCGTCTTTTACAGAGAAAAGCTCTTTCTAGAGAAAGTGATCTCTAAGTTGCAGGCTCTCCTGGGGTTTGAGGCTGCTATTCTTAGAATGTACTGATGGTCCAGGGCGTTCAGTGGAGCACCTCACATCCCTAGAGCCAAGTGTGGGAGCTGCCTCCTGTGTTTCCCTGGCCACTTGTGCACTGAAATACAGTTTTACACATGATTTCATTTAATCCTGATAACAACCTTGTGTTGATGCTATGATAATTACTTGTTTTGAACAGGATAGGAAATTGGGGTTCAGGGAGGTGACAAAACTTCTCAGGGTACATCATTCGCAAATTACAAAGGCCAGGATTTGAACCCAGATTTGGACACCACAGCATTTGCTCATGACCAGCAATGTCTGCTGTGCTCCCACACTGGTTTCTCACCCCCAGAGAGCAGTTTCTCACGAGTGGAGTCAGTGCTCCCCACATTTAGTCCCCATCTCCTCTGGACAGGGCTGGAGTAACAATAGCAGGCCCTGAGTCCCTTGAGCTGTCCTTGGTGGATCTAGGATGAGCATCCCCATTCTGTGCACACAGGCTTTCTCCACATGAGATACAATTCAATTGATTAGGCTTCAGTTCACTAATTTCCAACCATTTTCCAGCCCTGCATTCCTTGAGATTACACCTGGATCACCTCGCCAGGAGTTCTAGGAGTCCATGACCTCTTTAGTTACACATTTACAAGCGGTCTCTGGGTTTATTTCTACTTAGGGCAGGTCCTTCTGTCCTATGCTGAGTTTCACTACTAGACTTTCAGAAGGCAGCCCTGGTGTGGGGAGAAGTTTGCTTCCTCACTCCACCCAGAGTTTAATGATTGAATGAAATTTGTCCTGGCACATTACTACTGATGTTATTTAATTAATTGCACATATACATATGTTAATAATTTTCTCAGACAAGAATTTAACTTCTATCAATGTTGCTCCTTATAGCTTAAAATAGTATAAGATGAGAGAAAATATTAGTAAAAAGATGACATAAATCTTGGCGAACCGACGCCATGCCACATCTGCTAGATGCAAAATTACTACAAACTCAGCCAGTACTCCCCAGAGACAGAGACTTCCCCCATTTGAAAAAATAACATGGGAATCTGAACTTCCGAGAGGCTAAGTGATTTAGGCTCTATAAGTGACATATCCCAGATTTATTCTTGCCATTACATAATGAAATATTTCTTAAGAGATGCATTACATTTTACATCCAAAAAATGACAATGCTGCCAACAAAAATTGACACAATTTTTGTGTTCACATTGTATGACACGAATTTGTTCATGACATTTCCACCAAATGCCTATAAGGTAGATGTTCAAAGGAGATAGAATTATTTCTTCTTTCTCTACATAGCAAAGGCATTATTCTTGAAGAAAAAAAATGCAAAGATATCAAGATGTATTTCAAGTTCAGCACGAGCATCACTACAGATGGCAGAGGCTGCCCAGGTTGGGGTAGCAACAACCACAGGTAGAACTAGAAAGTGAGCAGAAACATCACAGCACCCAAGCCCCAGCCTGTCGGGCTGGTCCCTTAAGCTACACCTGGCTAAGGGTTCCAGCAAGTTCTGATCATAAAGAGGTTAGAAGAAATGTTTCTTGTGTGACTGAGTTCTAAATATACCCTTGGCAAAGGTACCGCCTTAGGGATGGGCTTACTTCACCCTACAGATCCAACACAGGGAATTCTGAATGGATTCCTTTGGGGTCGGCATAAAGACCCAAGCCCTTTGGCAATTTGAGCATGTCTGTCCAAGTCAAAAAGTACATAATGTAGCAATTCTAAGCCGGATTCTCCTTGCCAGAAATATTCAATTTGTAAAGGGAAAAGGGTTTAAATCAGGACTCAAAATTTTCATTACAGCATTGTTTCTCAAAGTGAAAAATCATTTATGAAACAAATGTTTGCTATAAGGGAATGATAAAATAAGTAATGTTATGACCATTAAAATGGTCAAAGTATATTATTTTTCATGCTTATTTAGTGATGCCAAGAGAAGGATCTCAAAGACATAAAGTATATTTTATTTGGAAAAATAAAGTATATTTTATTTGGTAACAACTGAATAAATATATTTATAAACATGGCACATGCATAGGAAGATACTTAGGGGCAGAAAAACCCTAGGCAGCCAACGATTATCAAAGAATAAGATTTTGTGTATGAGGGGAAGTCAGTAGACTGAAGTGGGAATGAAGTGGGGCTTCTACTTTTTTCTAATTTAAATACTTCTCTAATATTTGGATATTTTATAATGATTTTGTTGTTTAGTAGGAAAAGAATTCTCTGACATCAAAAATTCAGAAAAAAATAATTCCGATTATGCAGTATTAAATATTTGGTGGAGCAGAACTGATAATTGTAATCACACACACAGAGCAGACCCCAGAGGCAAAGTAGCACATCTAACTCACCTGGGTTTGGGCAAGGGCTGTCATGAGGGCTGAATGCCACACGTTTAGTGATACGTCAGAGGGACAAAAGGGAAGCCAAAGTCCCACTGCATTTTTAAGTGAAATGACAATGTGTTGGTACACAATAAAAGTTCAAACCAAAATGTTGTGGAAAACGTGCTATATAAATGCAAAGTCTTAATCTCAGTATTGACTTTGAATTCTATTTCAGATACAACTTTGCAGTTGCTCCCATCATGAGGCTTCAGAGACAATTCAATCATAGTCTATTTGTAGAGCTTCACAGACAACTAATATTGTAGAAACCTCAGCCCACATTTTCCTATAAGCATACAAAGGAAAGTTTCATAGCTGTACTTTGTTTTCCAGAATAAGTTATTAAACAGATTAGATATTATCTGTCCTATTAGATATTATCTCCTAAAAGATAATAGGATGTTGGCATCATTTAAACAAAAATGACAAAAACCCTCCCAACTCTGTTACCCTTGGAGAAATATCAACTATTTTACCTCATCTAGAATTATATAAAATAATGATGTGATATTAGAATTTTGAATTTTCAACCTCTGGTTATAAATCTCTTTCCCCCATTTTCTTATTTTTTTCTTCTTCTCTTGATTATAGGATGCCTTTTAATTCTTTCCACTTAGATACATCCCAAAGGATTCTGTTAAAAAAAAAAATCTGAAACCCCATCATGGGCACATGAGTGTATCAAGTTAGCCCAGAATGTGTACTTTAAGGAAAAGTTCAGTCACTCAAATAGTAGCCAATAACTAGCAAGTGCAGGGCATGTCTGGCCAGGAAGAGAAGATTGGAAGGAAGAAATACCTTGCTCGGGCCTTCTGTCATTCAACAGTTAATGGCATGGAGGGCCAGCTGCGTGTGCCAAATGTACTCTCTCCAACACCAGAGGCTGGCCCCAATTCTATTTCAAAATGCAAGTGGGGAATTGAGGGACTGAGTAGTAAAAACCCAGATAAGCCCTTCTAATTCCTACCTGCTTGGAGAAAAGGCAATTCCAAAACTAGAAAGCTGTGGAATAGCTCATAAACATAATCATGAATAATAAAATTCAATCAACAGAGACGGCTCAACTTTTTTTTTTTTTTTTTTTTAATAAGAGATAGAACTTTAGTGTGCCCTGAGGTGATCTTGTTTTTTCTCTCAGGATTCAAGATCCGAGCCTGGTCTTGAAATTTTGTCTGATATGAGGCCCCCAACTGCCGAGTCTGAGAATCTTAATGGTGAAAATATTAAGGAAATCAAAGGAGCACTGAGAGATCAAAGAATGACCTAGATGAGGAAACACAAGAACCCTAAGTCCCTTGGATATACGTAGTGTCATCTCAGTTAGTCCCATAAGAGAGGAGTGAAGGGGCTTTGTGAAGGGCAAGGTCCTGGGAACGGGATTAGCTCATTTCCAAAGAGAAAAAAGCTCATTTTGAAGGCAAACATATAAAATGATAACTTTTGGCAATGATCACTTCCAACTACTTTTTCAAAATTAATTTCCTTTTAATTGAACAACAAAAGTTGTATATATTTCTAGCATACCACATGGTGTTTTGACATGTATATAAATTATGTATAAATTATGGAATGGCCAAATCAAACTAATTAACATAGCTGTCACCTCACATGGAAACAACCTCACTGTTCGTCAGTGGATGAGTGAAGAAAGAAAATGTGGTTTACAGACATGAAATACTACCAATACAACTAAAACCAGAAAAATTAAGAGAATCCTGATATCTGCACAACATGAAGGAACGTGGAGAGGGCTATGCTAAGTGAAAGACAAATAAACTATAATACTTTTGGTGCCGGGAGAATATCTATCTTCAGCAAAAGTTGTTTGGGTTAAACTTCGGTGACTATTTCTTGTGAGGTGGTGAAAGAGGCAATGGCTGACAATGAAGCCAGTCTCTCTGATTCCGAAAATGGCGATGGCCTGACCTACTAAAAGACAAAGAAGTAAAAATATGTCCCACAGAAGTCATTCATTCATTGTTCATTCATGAATTCGGCAACATTTCTTAAATAATTTCTCTCTGGCAGGGATATAGAATCAAGGTCTAAAGAATTGACTCAAAGCTCCATGGTTCCATGTAGTTAAAAAAAATGACATTCCCTAAAAATACTATGTGCTTTAAGAAAAAGAATAACATACTTCCTTTTTTTGGATTATCAGGTGACCAAATTGAAAACTTACATCATTTTCACTTTCTATTTTCACTATATCACTCCATAAAAGGGCGCACTGAGGGCAAGAGGCAAAGAGCAGAGTTACTGAACTTCAAATAAAAACTTTTGCACTTTCTTCTAAAATAAATAAAAGAATGTTCTGCTGTTAAGCAAGAGAACTTCAGTTTAGTTCAACCTGGTTGTCTGGATGAGAAAACCCCCCATCTGGGCCATGGGCCATGACTGACAGGGACACTGCGGGTTCCCCTGCCTTCTCCAACGTGCTGCCCTGGTGTCCTCTGACCCCTCTGCCCAGGTCACTGTTTCTCCACCTCCCACACAGCCTGTCACTCTTCTGTGCTAACTCTAGTGGCTGTAGATGGAAGCTGTTACCAAAGTTTCCTTTCTTATTCTCACAGTCCACCAGTCTAAAGGAGCTGTATCAGAAATCAAGCTGCCTATTTGGGAGGATTTCTTTAGATTGGATGATTAAATTGAAGAAAAGTTCCTTTGTAAACAGCCATTAATAGTAAAATTATTATTATAACTCCTTCTTTTCCTCTCTCCCTTCCTTCTTCCCCTCCCTTCTTCCTTCCCTCCTTCCTTCCTTCATTCCTTTCTTCCTTTCTTTCTTCCTTCCTCCCTTCCTTTCTTCCCTACTTCATCTTTTCTCTCCATCCTTCCTTCCTTCCTTCCTTCCCTCCTTCCTCTCTTCCCTCCATCCTTCCTTCCTTTCCTCCTTCCTTCCTTTCTTCCATCCCTCCTTCCTCTCTCTCCCCCTTCCTTCCTTTCCTACTTCCTTCCCTCCCACCTTCTTTCCTTCCTTCCCTCCTTCCTCCCTCTTCCCCTTCCTTCCTTCCTTCCTCCCTCCCTCCCTCCTTTCTTTTTTTTCCTCCCTTCCTTCCTTCCTCCTTCTCTTCCTTTTTTCCCTACTTCCTTCCCTTCCTTTCCCTACTCCCTCCCCTCATCTTCCCTTATCTTCCCTTCTCTTCCTTCCCTTCCTTTCCCTGTATTCCTGTTTAGTAGTTTGAATAAGAGCACCTCTGACAAATCAACCCTATAGCACATGGGTTCAGATGTCCAGTTGAGGCTTCTTTTTGCTGTAAGAAGGGAATATGCTTTTGAGGTTCACTGGGTGATTTTTTTCTCTCCCCACCAATCTTCCTTCATTTTCTTATCTGCCTCACTTTCAACCACCCCTAAAACACACACTTATTTTCCACATTTAACTGGGTTTCATTCAAATATAAAATCATAAGTTATTCAGTTATAGAAATGTATTAAAACAGAAGAAATACTATCAATCACCAGAAGCTTAAAAGGTGCCCCCCGTGAGCCGCCAGACTTAGCACAAAGCCGCACGCATGCTGTGGTAACACGAGCTCTCCCATCCCGGGAGGCTGTCCCCAGCATCCCCACTCACTGGCCATGACCATACCCCCAGCGTCAGCAGCACATCAGCAGCTCCTCGCAAGTGTCAACAAGAGCCTGTGCGGATGCAGCGGAATCTCAACTCTACCCACCCCGAGCCACTTGTCACTCAGGTCCTCAGTTTCTTTTTCTGAGGAAAATGGTAACAGTACCAGCCTCAAGAGTTGTTAATATGAGAGGTTAATATGGGATATAGTATGTAAAATACTAACACTTCAGGGTATAAATGACACTTTTAAATGAGGATATTAGTTTCAGTCAGAAATTGGAAATGTGTGCAAAGCCAGCTTGACTATCCCTCAGACAAGAAAGAGGTGGGAAGGTGGACACGGTTAACTATTTCACAGTGGTGTCAGCTCTGTACTTTCCCTTTCTACAGTACATTACAGAGTTGGATAGATAAATAATGAATGACTTTCTACCAGGATCTGCCGGCCTCATGTCTGAACTTATACTGTATGTCCACAATCCTTGTACAAACAACGCCACATCATTGTTATTTCACCTACGAGCAGCTTTATGATCTGGATTCGACCTTCCTCCTGGCCTTCATCTCCAGTAATTTCCCACATGACAACTAGGCAATAGCCACCTGTGGTTTGGAGAAGTGGTGATTTTTTTTTTTCTTTGCATTTCTCTCTCTAAGCACAGAGGTTCTCTTTACCTGTAGTGCACTAACTTGTATATTCATTTAGCTAACTCAATACGGATCTTCAAATCTTAACTGCTTCTTGTTTTTATAATCTAGCTTTCCCAGCTCATAGGTACCCCAGGGCCAAGTACACCTGTGCTTACCGTTGTCACCAGATTTACCTCACTGACCCATTTATTACCAAAGACCTTTTTTCCCCACTGTTCTGAGAGTTCCTCAAGGGCAGAGACTGTCATGCTTTGACTTTCTCTAAGGAAGTCAAAGCAGACTTTGTCTGACATGCAACAGGCACTCAGCAAACAGGGATAAGTGATGAAATGCCAGATGGGGGAGTACATACAGTTGCTCCTATAACAAATTATTTTTCTAAACCATTTATCATACGATATGACTTGTGCTAAGACAGTGAATGAAACCAAGATTTAAATCAGAATCTCAGCCGCTACATGAAAATGAGGGAAGAAAACTTGTAGTCACTTGGCGTTTGCCCAGGGTGCTCACCACGCTTCTTGGGGATGCCGTGGGTGAGGTAGGCATCCTTAGAAGGGAAGGTTCAGTCCTTTTCCCTCGACTTTTGGTGTGCCGGCATGCACTTTTATCTAATAATAAATTCTGATGCCTAATAGTGATTGCTTGCTGCAGAGAGTGGCCCTGGATGAGGACTCTTCCCTGACTCTAAAGGAAATGGAAAGGCTCATGAAATACGCAGCAGCTTCTGGGTGATGAAGGTGAGGAGAAGGACTTGAGGAGACATCCGTTTGTGCACATCTGAATGGTGAGTGAAGTCAACAGATGAGGGGTTCTGAGGTTGGTGAACGACTGAGCAGGTCAAAGCAGGGAGAGACTGGAATTATGGGAGGAGATGACCAGTAGAAAGTTCCAGAAGGGGCATTATTGGGCACTTCAGTACTCAACACATCTAAGTGATGTGATGCTACCCTCCCGCACTGTGCAGGGAATTAATCCCCTGTCCTCTGTTCCTCAGGAAGAGGAGGCAGAGAGGGGGTGTTTCGAAGGCAAAAACCTTATACAGAAACGGCAGGAAATGCAGGAAAAGAAACCATGAGCAACGACCAGGAATCCAGCTAAGAAGAGAGTCAGAGTTGAGGGGAAGCAGGGGGGACGCATCCCCTTTGCAACGACTTTTAACTTCACATTCTGCCTCCTGCATGCACTTCTCTGATTACACACAAAGAAGTGAAGGTGTTTGCATTTAAGTCCCTACATCTGTAAATAGTGTCTAATATCATGTACAGTGAATGTGACCTTTTACATCAAAGAAAAGCTGCTGGAAGCAGAGGATTTCAATATGTTTTCCTGGCAACATAACTATCTAACACTTCCACACATTATCTCCCAAGCTCATACATGCCATTTTGTGATAATTCCTGCTCTTCAAAGATTTTCTGAGTTCATCTGTTCAACTAATTATCACCAAATGTCTACTGCACCAGGCGTAGGTCTTGAGGGATATAATGTTTAAAGAGACATAGTTTCCACCTGGGATAAAAGTTATATTTAATGTGCAGGCATCCATAATGGTGCGATACAGTTCACTGCAGAGGGAGGTGGGAGCTCAACGAATGCAGAAGTTTATTCTACCACCAGTTGACTGCCTCTGATGTCACCCATAGGCATGGAGTGTTTGGGGGCTGCGGAAGGCATTGTGGTAATTTGTCTTGGGCCTCAAGCAGCCCCACAATGTTCTGAAGTAGTGGTCCATTCATATCTCCTGGAACCCAGTGGAGTCAAATGTTAGTTTTTTTCTCACAGTACTGAGATTTTGTCTCAACCTCACATTTTACTTGAAAGAAATCCCTACTGTTAACAACTGGAACAGTGAAAGAAAAACACTTAAAATAAATTTTAACAGGGATGAGAGCAGCCTGACATGGAATTCTTAATTATAATTAAGCAGACTTTGATAAAGCAAGCAAAGTGGAATAAAACAAAATCAAAGAATCAGCTGGGCATGGTGGCTCATGCCCATAATCCTAGCACTGGGAGGCCGAGGCAGGAGGACTGCTAGAGCTTAGAAGATTGAGCCCAGCCTGAGCAAAGAGACCCTTTCTCTACTAAAAATAGAAAAATTAACTGGGTGTCTTGGAAGGCACTTGTAGTTCCAGCTACATGGGAGACTGAGTCAGGAAGATTATTTAAACCCAGGAGTTTGAGGTTGCTGTGAGTTAGGCTGATACCACAGCACTCTAACCCAGGCAACAGAGTGAGACCCTGTCTCAAAATACATATATATATTACATTCAGTCAAAAATCAAATCAAAAGTGTATTTGGAGATGTTCTGTGCATATTTTTATAAACAATACTGTGAAAAACAAGACATTTGCCTGGAGGAGAAAGGGAAAGTAGATGTAATAGACATGGAACCTTCAAACTGAACTTCATTTTACAGGCGTGAAGTTGGTGTTGGAGAGTAAGGGAAGTTCCCGCCGCAGATACACCTGAGTTTAGTTTCTGGATCTGTCACTTGCTAGATATCTATAACTTTGGGAAAATTATTTATTTTTTTTGTAATGGCAACTTTTCAGCCTTGGGATGCAAAACTTTTCAGCCTTGGGATGCAAAAGTGAGAAATTTATGTGGACTGTAAAAGTTGATGTGAGGATTAAGTAGCTGTTCAATAAATACAAATTCCCTTTGCTGGCAGCAAATGGGAAGCGAGTGCATGGAGCACAATTGTAGCATGGGGGGTCAGTCTGCAGAGCCACATGCACCCCCATCTCCCTCACTCTTTCCTCCAAAACCTCCACTCCCCACATCACAGAGGCCCCACTCAACGGCAAATTTCAAGATCCCAACCCATTCCTTTGTCTGAAATGAAAGGTTCAGAATATAAGGCCGTGATGGCAAAACCATGTGACTGTGTTACAAACCTCAGGAATGGCCCTAAAAATACTGACATTGGTCATCTTCAAACTTAAGAAAAAATCAAAACCACCCTAAGGAGCTGTAGTTCAGACTGACTTTCTCATTCGTGATGTATGCATTGATTATTCATGATTTTATGCATTGAGTAATGTGCTTAAAACTGTAGAAAAATCACAATTCTCATTACCATTCATCCTTGTCTGCATCACAGTTGCAAAAGTGTCGAATGTCCAGGCAACTCTCGTCCAGGCCGCATTCACACTGCTGGACCCCGGGAGGAGAGCCTCCCCAGTAAGGGTGCCTTTCATTGGACCGGCCGATCCACCAGGTGAACGGTGTTCCATCTGAAAGACAAGGCATAGGGCACCATAGGATCTGAGGTGAAAATTTCTCCACGATTTTGTATGATCTGCCTTCCCCACGTTCTTTGTTCCTCCCGCCTCTCTCCCTCCCACTTCTGTTCTTACGGTCTTTTTCTCTTTCTTTCTCTTCCTCTCACTCTGTTTCTATTTATATCAAAATTTATTTTTATAAACATGCATAGGTACATTTAAACAATATTTTCATTCAAGTATTTATATGGTCAAATATTGATCTATGGCGATGTTCACAGGCAGGGTCACAAACCCAAATTCTGAGTAGATCAGGCAGGTATCGCAATTGAATAAATTGGAACAGATTTTGGACAGGTAATAATAATGATATATAGATTTAAAATTAATAATTTCTTTTTAAAACTATTAAAGAGAATATAATAGTACCAGGGACAATATTAGCCTGCCCTTTGTGCTCAGCTTCTGGTAAAGAGGCAGAGACTCAGGTAAAGATGAGAGCTTGGCTCAGGTGAAAGGCTGGTCCTGGCCTTTCATTGAATTTTGTCATTAGGACACCAGTACCAGGGTTACCATATCTTCTGATTTTTTTTTAACAACAATTATAAATTCCAAGTTCAAAGATATAAAGAAAATAAAAACATTGCCGAGGTCAATAATTTGTGGGCCAAATAAACCCTGGTTAGGGCCATATTCAGCCCATGTAGAGCAGGCTGAGATTTCTAGACAACAGAAAACCATTTTTTGAGTCTTGCCCTTGTCAATTTCTTTCTTTAGTTTAGTGCAAATTGTTAGATTTTATTTGATGATTTAGAATATTTAAGTATCTTAGCATACCACTCAGATGGTAATACTGTACGAAAAGGTGTAGATAGGAACAGCCAGTGTGAGGCCTGGGTTCCCTTTGGTAATTATTGTCTTATTTCTGTTTGGCACGTACTTGGTGCTTCAAATTTTGCCTACATGCATATGTTAAAAAATGAAAAATATTTATTAAGGGCAACTTTTATCATTGAAATTTCAAGGTAGAATAGTATTTGGGGATTCTTTCATGTTAGAACTTTTCCTTATCAAGATGTTAGTTTACATGTAAATCCCTAGGTACAGACATATAATTTATGAATAATCTCTACATACAAAAAGCAACAACTTTTTTTTAATTACCCCCATAACTACTGTTCCCAAGGAAGTCAGGGGCAAGTGTCCTGCAATCTTGGGGCCATATTTTCCTTCTGGATCCTTGAGTGTGGCCTTTTGACTGCAGCTAAATTTTATAGACAAATCCTTTCAACAATCTGCACTTCATGAGAAAGACGTAAGAAAGGCACCATGAGCAGCAGAGACATGTTAGCGATGCCAATTCACAGAGCAGCCCCTTGGAAGGCCTCTACTCCCAGAGCACGGCACGCTGCCTAATACAGTTCAAGGCTCTTCATTGTCTTTTAAACTAGAATTCCAGTTACAGATGTATGTTAACTACAGCATCTTCCTTTTAAGAATAATTATAAATGGTATGAATTCATTTTCCCTAGTTACAAATATTTACAAATTATTATAAACCATTTCACATGAATCTCTTTCTTCCTAAATCTTGACTCAGGCTAGTCACACTCACATGGCCTAGAGGGCTGGCAGATTGACTCAGAGCATACGGCACCTTCTGGACTGGGGCAAGCTTATCATTCCTGGGTGTAATCCAAGAAGCGCAAAGGCAAATCATATTGTACTTGAACATGTTTGCCAATATTGGCCTTAGGCCCAAGGATGAAAAGAAATCTCTTAACCTTTCTCACATTCCAGCTGCCCAGACATCTCATCCCAGAATATAGAGTCCATACCCCACATTCAAGGTCCATGTCATCATGAGTTATTTTGTTTGTGAATCACCTCAAGGTTACAAGCATATTAATAGTTTCATTATCAATGGGTTAAGTCCTGAACAACCAATTTGTATGCCATTTCTGGTGGATATATTGCTTCTAGGATTTTAAGAACTTCTATCTGGTGTCTTAACCCTTAGAATTTCTAGTAGCAACCCAAGGCTTTCTTCCATTTTGAATCCATCAATGTCTTCTACAACTTGGATCTCTTGGTGCTTCCCTCTTAATGTCTGGAAAATGGTTCACAGGTTGGGTGCCCATTAGTATATGAGTGGAATACTACTCATCCATAAAAAGAATGAAATAATGTCTTTTGCGATTCCTTGGATAGAACTAGAGACCATCATTGTAAGTGAAGTATCTCAGAAATGGAAAAACAAACAGCACATGTAGCTCCTAATAACTGAGAGCTAAATGATGGCCACACATGGACACATGAGATATAAAGGACCTAGGGAATAAAGGAAGGAGAAAGGAGGGGAGGGTTAAAAGCCTACCCACCTACACTATTCAGGAGATAGGCACACTAACAGCCTCAAATTAAACATTATTAAAGCTATCCATGTAACTAAAACATTTGTACCCCCTTGATATTTTGAAACAAAAAAAGGTTGAAAGTTATTCTGATTGTTAATAAATTAAAAGAAAGAAGAAAGTGTCATGTGTGTGTATATATGTGTCACATTGGACTTCTGCAATTATAAGAAGTGCTCAGCCATGTCTTGTATCCATCTTCTGTTATTGGTATGTTGAGTATTACAATTTTCATACAGTTCTTTTTCCTTTCTAAAAATGTGTATCCATTTTTTGATCTCAAGTATGCATGTGTGTGTGTGTGTATGAAAGCAGGAGGGGATAATTGCTGAATTTTCCTCTTCCTCTTAGCTTTCTTTGTGTCTGTGTTCCTGTGGCCCCCTGGAGTGATCATCATAGCAACAGAGGAAACTGAGGATCAAATAGGGATTGGATTTCCCTTAATCCTTGACTCTAACTGGGTAATCAGGGAGAGAAACTATACCTTAGTTGCCAATTTGAGCCATTGCAGAAATTAAATTTTTATTTCTCTTGACAGAAAGTTCTTTCAAAAGTGAAAGTATAAAGAATGTTTATAAATAATTGACACAAAAATATGCATTCATCCAATAAATATTTACTACAGATAATATTTCAGGCACTATTCTAGGAACTTGGGATCAATCACTTAACAAAACAAACCAAAACAAAGAAACAAACAAACCGTGCCCTCCCTGAGTTTACGTTGCAATAGGAGAAATAGAGCATAATAGTAATTAACTAATGTGTTATGTAGAAAGGAATGAGATATATAGAGGAAAGAATACCACAGGTTAGGGGGATGAGCTGTGCTAGGAAGAAGGATGTGATGGGATTTTAAATTGTACAAATCAGGGGAGACCTTGATGAAAGATACTCTGACCAAAACTTGAAGGCAGGGGGCAAGTCAGTGTGGCCAGGGAGAGAAGGGCATCACAGACAAAAACAATTGAAGCTATGAGAAGGCCTAAGAGGAAATCAGAGCATTTTCTAGACTCTATAGCCACATCTTTAAACTCTGATTTTCACAATGTTGCTGAAGCTCTAATAGAAAGGTTTAGCAAGAAAAAAAAGAATAGCAGAAAACAGGTAGAATACAACGTAGATGGATTGGAGTTCTTTAGAAGCCAAGAATTCACTCTGAGAGTTCCAAGGCAAAATGTATTTATTAGGAAGACGTTGAGCTGACACAGAATCAAGAACATAAAAGAAATGGCTTTGAGATGGAGCTTAACGGTTGGGCCGAGGGGGGACCCCAGCCAGGCTGCCCGCCCTCCGGGTCAAAGGCCAAAGAGCCGGACTCAGCGATGTGCATCTGACCCGCGACCTCTTCCCGCCAGGGCTTGGGCAGACAGGCCTGTGGCCACCCAGAGAGCTTTCTGTGGCCCCTGCGCCCAGGACAGCAGTTACATGCGGCGCTTGCTCCCCGCTGTTGCCGTCCCAGGTGGGCTCATGGGGGAAGCCCAAATCGCCTGCCTGTGCCCACCTGGAAGGGGTGGGGGCTTTGGATTCCGACGTCTCCGCTGTGGCAGCAGAACTCACCACATTTCTCCCTAACACAGAAATGCTACTCAAAAGGTTCTGGGCAGGCCTGGAGAGGGCAAATGTGTCCACTGCGGAGCTGAGCACACACTCAGTGCCACCTGCGGGATCAGCTCCCCAAACCTCTGAAATCGCAACTTCTATGAAAGCCGGTTAGTAATGCAAATACTAACTAAACTCCTCAGAACTTCCTGATAAATATGGACTCTGTGAAATGTAGGAGGCTTCAGGCAAAAGGGACTGACACTTTTGCTTTGACGAGGAAGCCATTCTGCCTTGACAAGAAGCAGATTAGGGGGCAAGACAGTTCACCGCCCCCGGTCCTGTGCCCTGCGCGCCTCTGCACAGCAGAGAGTCACTTGTGCGTGGCTCACTGTGCTCTGGGGATCCCGCAGGCCGCCCTCAGGCCCGGCCGCAGGTCTTCCATACATAGTCGCCATGCACTGCAAGGACTTCAGCAAAAGCCAAGGCAAAGAAAGAGGGAAACTTAGACCCCCCGGAGACCCCACCAGCAGCTCCTGGTAGCCCCCTAAGGTCTTGGAGAAGTGTCACGCCCCTTCGTATGTATGCATGGTACCAACCAACGACTATGGGATCCTAGCACTCTGCACTACGTCCTGCACTTGGAAATATTATCATCATGTGACCTCAGGAACACAAACAAAATCTGAGAAAATTCAGATTACATATATACTATCCAAAAAAGCCTCCCAAGAAAATGTGTATTTGAGAATGTACACAGTGCGTGGTCATAGAAGGCTTGCAAGGCCAGGCGTAGTGGCTCAGGCCTGCACTCACAGGGTTCCAGGAGTCTGAGGCAGGTAGATTGCTTGAGCTCAGGAGTTTGAGACCAGCACAAGACCCCTGTATAAAAATAGCTGGGCAGTGTGGAAGATGCCTATTGTCCCAACTACTTGGGAGGCAGAAGTAAGAGATTGCTTGAGCCCAAGAGTTGGAGCTTGCAGTGAACTGTGACACCACAACACTCTACTGAGGGTGACCAAGGGGTACTCTATCTTAAAAAAATGGTGTTTACTTGCCCTTTATTAAGGTCAAATAGACTATTATATTAAAAAAGACCAATTATACTTATCATGAAGATTATAAAAATGACTTCCGAGCCAGTGCTCGGAAGTGCTCCACATATATTCACCTATAGAATCATCACACTCCTACAAGGTAGGTAGTATTATCCCCCATTTTACAGATAAATAAACTGAGGCAGAGAAGGATTAAATAGTTGGCTTGAGGCCATACAGCTAGCAAATTTAGAATAAGGATTTGATTCCAAGGATTCTTGCCTGCAAGTCTCTGGGTTTAACCCCTGTGTTATACCTTTATACTCTGGTTCTGGGGAAAATAGTGCAGGATTGAAATATGTAAAGCCATTCAGAAAGATGTTTATAGGTGAATTAAGTCATGACACATAACAAAATATATGTAAGTGATGGATAATTTATTGATTCATGAAAACAGAGACAGCACGTTTAATCAGTAAACCTCCTTGACACATAACAAAAACACTACTGCAGATGGTAATGTCATGGGTGTGTTCTTGCACCTTCCATAGGACCTCCGGACCTCGAGTTTCAAGGAGAGAACCATGAATGTGTCTTTGTTGCAGTCTACATGCAAGCAGAGGGGAACAGTTGACATCCCATAGCTGGCTTAGTTTCAAAATTTCAATACCTTTCAAGTTTTTACTTGCAATATTCTTATGTCCATTTTTTAGGACCTGAATTGCTCCCAAATTTTAATATAACTAGGGTATTTGACAAATCAATTAAAGCAGAAAATTTTGCAAACCCATTATTTAACCCACTTGGCAAAGTAGACTGAATGGGAGGATGTGTAGCCTTACGTTTGCTCATCCTTTGATGAAGTCTTCAACACAGTGAGCCTCTCCCCTCCCAGTCAGTGCTGGGGGAAGGTCAGTGACCTGCAGCCTCCCCGGTGTCCCTGTCTGCACTGCTGCTGTGACTTCTGGGTGTGCTTTACCTCCCACCTACATAGCCTATCTTTCAAATTATCCGCAATAAGATGCTGGAACATGGAACTTGGAAAAGGATTCTCATACTTGAGCCAAAGGAAGACAGAAATAAAAAATAAAATGACATATTCTAGAATATCTTAAGAAATGGATGAGAGTTTGGGGAAGCCGTATATGTGAGATAGAGAGTGAGAGAGGAGAAAAATAAGGAGGAGGAGGAAGGAGTGCAACGTCAAGTCCATAATGTGTGAACTCAGAAACCCTTAATTTATGAACTCCCTATGGATTGTCTCAGAAAAATATCGCATCTGATTGTAAAATAATACAGAATGTCAAGCGTAGGAATTTTTCTAACATGTGCATAAGCACAGTCCTGCCTCTAAGATTACCTCAAGTGGAACATGTGTGTACTATAGGTAGGGAAATGGTTCAAAGAGAGAGAAGACATACATATGTGTGTGTATATATATATGTTTTATAGAAGATGGAAACACAAACCCAACTTGTATACGTTTACTTAAAACTGTGGTTTTCCTAATGTAAGAAATTCAGAATTCCTGAGACTGGTTGTTGCCCAATTTTACAGCTTAATCATTGCAAGCTGCTGAACAGAATTCAAATTGGACATCCCCCTTCAATCTTGCAATTGTTTAAATTAAAGTCTTGACAACCTGGAAAACAGCAAGCATGGCAGCCTCCCAGTGATAACTCCTGCTACAGCCAAGAGAATTTGGCCTCTTCTCGGTATTATGAACAATCCAAGCAAAATTCCAAATCGTACCAGAAAGCAGCAGGAATGTTCTGTAAATGTTTGGAGACAGTGCTACTATGTTGAGAAATTGCTGTTCTTGCTGTTATTGTTTTCCTTTATTTTATTTTACTTCTCAGTTTAGAAGTAACGTATACTCGTATACTCGTAGCCTTGGACTCTAGTAAACTCAATCTTCCCACATAGAAGAGTTTCAACACTCATCTCCTTCACAATCTCCAAAGTGTCTATACTGATCAGCACATAAATACAAGGATGGGTTCACAGCGGGAGGGGACACCCCGCAGGGATGCGTGGTTTTATCTTGCTACTTGCATTGCCCCATGGGATGTGGCAGAATGACAGAACTTCAGCTTGAGACCAGAGCTTAAAAGGTGTGCATGTTTCCACTTGGCCCTGAGGAGCTTCTCTGACCATGAGAACGTGCCCAGATGGTCGTGACCTCTCCAGCCGGAGCCCAGGCAATGGATGTACAGATGAGCAGGCCTGAGAAGAGGGACCGCAGGTTACACCTGCTGAGCTTTAACAACTGGCTATATAGTGTTATTGTGGCAATAACTGATAAAGTGAAAGTTATGTATCGATCAGATAAAAACATTTTCTACAGGGTTTATAAAGAAATATATAGGAAGATCAATGATGCTTCTACCTTTCAGGTGTTTGTAATATAGTCAAGAACATAAAGAGACATATAGGGGAATGCGGAAAGAAAAAGGAATCATAAACTCTGTTTTGCGCCAGCTACCGCTCTAACTTCCCCGTAAAGGTAAGGGGTTACAGCAGGCGCTCAGCGTTTACTCAGGAAGGCACCCTGGGCCTTCCCCACTTGCCCTTCTTCCCACCCCATGCTGCTTGGGTAAACCTGATCTGGGTTCACTCTCTTCTGGCCCTGTTCAGTTCCAACCATCAGCAGTGTAATCCCGACGCCCATATCCATCTTGGCCCCTTCAGACAGGGTGCTTGGTTGTCCCTGCAATGCAGGCAGAAATTTTTCTCCATGGTGACAGTCCTACTTCATTTCTTTAAGTCTGAATGCCAGGGCAGCGCCTGTGGCTCAGTGAGTAGGGCACCTGCCCTATATATTGAGGGTGGCAGGTTTGAATCTAGCCCCTGCCAAACTGCAACAAAAAAAACCAGCCAGGTGCTGTGGCAGGCGCCTATAGACCTAGGTACTCAGGAGGCTTAAGCAAGAGAATCACCTAAGCCTAAGAGCCGGAGGTTGCTGTGAGCTGTGATGCCAAAGCACTCTACCGAGGGCAACAAAGTGAGACTGTGTCTCTAAAAAAAAAAGTCTCAATGCCACTCACCCACGTGTGCATTTAGAACCAGTTCATAGAATTTTTGAGACACTATTCCTATGACTTGTCACTTAACTATAATTCGATTCAGCCAGATCTTGTACCTCTTTCTCACAGCTTCCATCCATAGGAGGAGGCAAGACTAGAAGTTGCACGGGTGTTTGCATATGTATTTATATGTCTATATTACATCTAAATTATATATACGTGATTGATACAATCATACAATGAAATATAAGGGTATAAATTATAGATACTATTATTGCATTGAATGATTTCTTAATTCTATAGTCTACAAAAATCATGGTGTGATAGATCATTGCTATAAATTTTATTTATTTATTTATTTACTTTTGTTTTTAAGACAGAGTCTCACTTTCTTGCCCCTCGAACTCCTGGTCCTCAAGCAATCCTCTTGCCTCAGCCTCTCAGGTAACTGGGACTACAAGGCACTACCACAACACCTGGCTATTTTTTAAAGACAGGATCTCATTCTTGCTTAGGCTGCTCTAAGTGCTCAAATGATCCACCTGCCTTCACCTCCCAGAGTGCTAGGATTCCAGGGGTGAACCACTGCACTGGTCCTGATATAAACTTTAATAGGTCTTTGCTACCTTAAAGGGGTTCATAACATTTAGGAAAAGAAGGCCAGGTACAGAGTAAAGCAAGTCAGAGAGAGGCAAGTGTCCAAATAGAGCAGCCAATAAAATTCTAGGGCAGCCCAGAGTAAGAAACCAGCTTTTGTCCAGGAGCTCTGTGACGAGTTTCAGGAGATTGGTGGCATTTGTTGAGAGGCTTGGTGCTAAGGAGGCCTTGGGCAGAGGGTACCATGGGCAGAAGGGAGAGGGGTCCGGCTTCACTACAGTGTCTTTAGGAAGTGACTGTTTGGAATCACGAGATTTCTACACATGTGTTATTTCACTGATTGTAGCTAGACATTGTTGGCTTAAAAAGTAAATATATTAGATTCCACCCCAGTCATAAGGCCAAGAAAATACCAGTGATTGGAGCAAATGCTACACACTACCAACAAAACATGAATCAGCAAAATATTGATTTAGAAAAGAAGATTCTGTCACCCAACCAAAGTATTTTATATACTCGTTGTTTCTAAATAGGATCGCTTTTCTGTGGAGACATTTAGTCAGAAAGGAAAACAACCTCATCCTTATCAGAAAATAATGGCAGGCATTCATCAAAGTCACTCTCGGCACTGCTGCTCGCTGGCCAAGGTCATTAATCCAGAATCTCAGTCTAATGTGTGATTACGGGCTGGTTAGCAGCATCAGGAATTAACATTTATATGTTTCTCAATATTCTCTTCTCCCTGCCCATTTAATTGAAGTGAGCCTAAATAACAGAGGGGGAAACAGAAAAAATTAATGAGACTGCCTGTCAACACAAGTGATAAAAGTCACTTTGGGGGGGATCAGCTGAAGCTAAACTATAGGAAGCTCTTTAGAATGTTCCACCGGGATCCTTCCTAGTTAAACAAAGAGGTGACCACAGTGATTACCGTAAATGATTCCATCAGCATTGTGCACAGGCATGTGGGAGAGTATACGATGCTTTTCATTTCAACAATATTCTTCTTTCTGAAGAACTGCAATGAAGAATCTCAGAAAGGCTAATTGACCTGATAGACAACTCTGGGCTTTGGGCTCAGTCCCCTGAGACACCACACAGCCAATGTACCGTCCTGACACCCACCTTCACAAAGAGTCAGGGACCAACGTACTGGAAACATAGTGAGATAATATGAGCCTCACGGATGACAATGAGACACTATTATAAATTTGTGGGAATGGATAATAATAAAAGAAGAACTCAGCATTGAAGATGTTCAATTTACTACACACTGTCTCTGATACAAAAAACATAAAAAGCAATTGTTCCCAAATATGAAGTGGCAAAATGGAGGGAGGACTGCCACATTGACGTCTAACTATGATTCCAGAAGAAAGACACCTTTGTGTTAGGCCCTGAACACTTAGGTTGGTGCAAAGTCATGACAGCAGTGGAGTTTCCTCTACCTGACTAATACAGAGAAAAATAAAAATGAATGAGAAACGGAGCTGGAGCTGGAAAGGTCAAGTACCAGACTTCTGCATACAATCAGACAAATTGAGACGCCTAATGAATTTGCGTAGCAAGGTTAATGGGTACATCTATACGTGTGAACCTAATAAAAATATCTAGCAGTTACTCAGCGGGCAAAATATTCCAGGCAGTTTTATGCACTTTTTATATCTTCGTCTATTCCATTTACATGACAAGTCTATGAGGTAAATTCTTTCATATCCATTTTACAGATGAGGAAACAAAGGCATAACTGGAGGTGAAGTTACTTGTAAGTGACTCAGCTAGGAAATGACAGACCCCAGACCCAGATACCATGACCTTTTTTTGGTAAGTTATTGCAAAAAGTAAAATAATTGCTTCCATTATACTTTATTCCCCAAAACTTGCTCTTACAGCATTCAAACGGTCTTTTTTTCAAGCGTATATGAGATAATTTATCATTAATTAAAATCCTATAGTTCTTCCCCATTGCTACAAGATCAAGTCCCAACTCCTCACCGTGGCCCATGAGATCCTACCTGCCTGGCTCCTGCACAGTCCTCGGCGGTCTCCATCCCGGAGCCCGGCCTGGCCTGGCTTTTGGCTGCAGGGCCTCCTCTACTCCCAGACTCCCTATTCCTAGGGGTTAGACAGAGGCTGAGCATGCTCCAGCTTCAGACCCTGAAAGTCAATCTCACCTCTTCCTAACTACACCAATCTAAAACACTGCAGAATCTCTCCACAAGCAGTCCCTGGGTTACAAATTACCTTGGTTAGGTAGGTTTGTTCTTAAGTTGAATTTGTATATAAGTTGGAATAGGTACATTTACCTATGACCCCTAACAGCCCCCGTTTGTAAATGCAAGTCATAGTGCAGCAGGATGTCTGTAACTGGGGGACCTACTGTGATATCCTGTTTGTAAGTGGGAGTAGGATGTTTATAACTCAGAGACTACCTGTATTATGTTCTTAGAAGTACTTACTACTACTTGTAACAATTCTTTTGTTGATTTTCTTTTATTTTTTTTAGTCAAAACCTTATTCTCAGCATTTATGTTGTTTTATCCCAGTGGTCAGTATGGAAAAGAATACCTTTAAACACATATGCCATGTGCATTGATGATGATCTTCTTGGGAGAGATCCCTGAAAGAGTTAAGATTCTGGTTTAGAACTATTGAATTATCCCCAAAATAAATCAACCAACCAGATTGTCCAACTTTTCATATTATTGGAATATCATTAAATACAAACAACTTGGCCAGACCTTTGGGGGGAAATGATAAATTATTTAAATTGAATTAGTTTTTATTCAATAATGAGGTTAATCATTTTTTCAAACATATACTGGTTAAATTTTTCTGCCTCTTCCTTTGTGAATTGACTATTTCCTTTGCCCCTTTATTCTTTGTAAATTTATACAAGCATTTCATGTACAGAAGACATTGAAACTTTTTCATTATTAGTTAAGTATTGCTCTTAATTAGTCCACTTTCATTTTCAATATTTTTTTGGCATTCCTTGTTTTAAAGTACAGAGGTTCTTAATTTTATGTACCCAAACTTATCAGTTTTGTTGTGTGATTTCTTCCTCTCACCTTTAGGCATCTGTCCTCTCAATCTACATTTTCTTTTAGCTTTGTGGTTTAGTATTTATAAAAAATTTCCCAATCATCTGGAATGCTGTGCTAAAAAAATTTTTTTCCTTGGGGCCATGGTGTTTCATAGAGTAAAAACTTTGAAAACAAAGCACTCCCTTCTAAATTAATGAAAAAAAATTTTATTGTTTTCTGTTCATGAGTTACGTGTAACTCACATGGCAGTAGAATCCGTTTTTACATGGCATGTGAGTTGTATGTGACTCACACATACTTATTGCATTTGTTTCTGAGAATCGTCTTTTGTCATTCTACAAATATTTAGTTGTGTTTGGAGTGAATCTTGGGTGGTCCTAGATGATACCCTTAGAATCATACCCCTTGAGTATGTTCAACAGTGTCAGGTCACCTCATACTATCATACTGATTTTGTTCAAAGAGCCATGATGAGGCAAACATTCAAGGCGAAATGTACAGTCAGAAGTTATGGTAATCAGAGGACACAGCCCAGCACATATGGCATCCTGAGGCAGGCTGGCAGGAGCAGGACGACAGGAGGTGGGCAAGATGGGCTGGTTGACAGCAAAAAATAATGAGCAGGGAGCTTCAGGAGGCCCTGGGACCAACACTAGCATGAGTTAAATACAACATGCATGACAGTTAAGATATTAAAGATCCGTTCATGAATACAGACCCAACACATACAATGGTTCCTGGCTTGCACTAGGAACTAAATATATGTTTCCTGAATGAACAAGTGGCTAAACACCAAGAAAAAGACACATCAGCCTAGAAGGATTTCCCACAAATGACATTAAAAAAAATTTTTTTAAAGCTCTTGTGTTAAAGGAACATATATAATTATGGTATCTTTACATTCTAAATAGTTATATTTATCTTTGATATTTTAGGCTCTCATAGAATGAATCAGATATTTTTGCAATTTTAGCAACAGTCCCACAAAGCAACTCCCATGAAGCCTTTGAATAAATGCTTACTATAAACGTGGCATAGAGGAGGCCACCATAAGGGTGTTCACATGGCAGTTCATTCATGTACTGAACAAAATGACATATGACATTGACAATGAACAAGATTAGAGAATAAAATACAAAACAGGTATGAATCCTGCCATCAAAATCTATAAAATGTAGTAGATGAGGGAAAGAAAAGGTTAAAATTTAGTTTTAATGTTAATTTAGAATAAAATTAATTTGAAGTAAATTTTTAAGTGATAGATAGTCAAAGGGGGAAAAAATGACTAATGTTGAGGGGAGAGATCAATTCTAGGGGGAAATATTTAAAATCCTTTCATACACCTGCTATTTCTGTTTTCTAACCAGTGAAGAAAATCAGATTTCCATACCATTAACATTCAAAACAAGGTCCACACAACCTATCTCATTCAACCCTTTGGACAACACTGAAGACTTTCATTCTCATTTTCTCTTTAACGCTTCAGATAAAGAAATAGAAGCTAACAATGGGTTAGTAAATTCCCTAAAGTCACACAGAAGGGAAGACCTGAATTTAGATCTTCTGTCTCTAAACTCCAATAACATTTTAACATATCATATGAAACTTGGTCTTATTATAGAAAGAAATAAAAGGGTGTCATAAGTATTCAGAGCAATTTTTCTTTACTGAGTGTTACTATAGTACACATCAAATAATCATTACATTGGTAAAACTGTAGATTATTATTGAGTATGCATCTCCAACCCTCTTGAAGATATTCCCAATGGTACTCTCTCCCTTAGATATTGGGCTATCTATTTATTTACCGAAAAAACAAAGAAACAAATAAATAAAACCCCAAATGCTTGTAGAAATAAATATTCTAATGAATACTCTTGTTTCTAAGGAATCTAGTTGGCTGGAATTCCTATAATTTTGCTCTATAGCTAACAAGGGAGTAAAAGGTTGACTACATACCAAGAGCTAATGGAAATGTTTTTCTAGAAATCTTAGATCAGTGTTTCTCAAAGTGTAGCCTCTGGCCACTTGAATCAGAATGATCTGGGAGGCTCCTAAGAACAAGGGTTCCTGAAGCCTTCCCAGACAGGAAGGGGAGCCCAAGAGTCTCCTTTCTTTCACACTTACCGAGTGACACTGAGATTTTACCTGAAATTGTACACACAGAAATCTTAGAATCACAAAGCTTGAAGTTTATTCAAAATAGTCAAGTCTCCCTCTCTTTTTTTGGGAAGAATTCTTGTTTGATGACACCACAGATTGCTCCTTACTAATGAGCTACTTAGTTTTAGGTTTAATTCTGATATCACAACAAATGTCCCAGCTAAAGAATGGTAGGAAGACAAGAGGAGACAAATAAAATACAGAATAAAAATAAATTTTGACCTTCAACAAAGAAGAAGGTCAGCAAAGTAATATATTAACTAATTATTAGTTTGCCATACAGTTGCTCTGCTTTTGTCTTGGTCCAAAATAAATCTACTTAGTGTGCATTTGATGCCACTAATCTTCTTACAGATTACCTAGAAGATTCCCCAGATTGTGGATGCCTCATGACGATGACATATTTTGCACAGTTTTTGTACTAAAAAATATGGAACAGAGGGTGAGAAGGCTTATGTAAGGCAGCCAGTGCTTCCTGTAGGTTGATCAACTAACACACATTCCCTGTAAATGTAAAGTGAAATGTAAATGTGAAAATTTTGAAATAAATATATCCCTATAGTTGAAAAATACTAAGTTCAGTACATTTTTCTTATGAAAAATAAATTCAGTATGCATTTTAGTCCATTTAAGTGACTATAACAAAATACCAGAAATATATTTCTCACTGATTTGGAGGCTGGGAAATTCAAATTAAAGATGATTTCCATTGTCTCCTGAGGGTCTGCTTTCTGACTTAGAGTCAGTGCCTTCCCAGCTGTCCCTGAATGGTGGAAGGCACCGGGGATGTATCTCAGGTCTCTTTTAGAAGAGCACTAATCCCATTTGGGAAGTCATGTTCTTCATGAGTAATTACCTCCTAAAGACCCACATTCTCCTACCATTACTCAGGTAATTAGTATTCAACATATGGGGGGGAGGGGAGTAAGGGAAGCAGGAAATGGGGTGGGAGGTCATGGTGTATGACACACCTGTTGGGGGCAGGACACAATTACAAGAGGGACTTTACTTAACAAATGCAAGCACTGCAACCTGGTTCTTTGTACCCTCAATGATTCCCCAACAATAAATAAGTAAATAAAAGAAATCAACATATGAAATTTGGGGAACTAAGTGCATAGTGCGTCAGACCATAGCACTATGATGTCATTTTGTTAATAATTTTTAAGGGAATTTAAATAGCTACTGAACAGTGACAAGCAGTATGAAATAAACAAGTGAGCTGGGCAGGCGAGGTTTAATTATGCAGTTTCTCTTCTAATTCCATCACAATCTTTATCAACACATTGTCTTGAGCTCACCCATCATAAAACAAAACAAAATCACATTTCCAGCCAAGCACTCAAGAAAGCTATATGATGACTCCCTGACAGACAGCTATTTACATTTTAATGCATTTTTAAAAATTTCTTTGTTTGTTTTAAGTAAAAGACATTAAAATGGAAAACTTATTCAGAGTAAAAGAATAAATTTTCACCCAGACATATAACAAAGAAACCTAAAATGAGAGAGAGTATGGTATGTTTACCTAATAGACTCTTGAATTGTTTTACCCTTTTAAGAACTTCTTTCCTCTCAGCACACACACAGACACCCACACGCACACACACACACATGCCCCTACCCATACATGCCCTTTCTTGCCAGAGTTTGCCTCGGTGCCCGTATCTCTTTTTTATTTCTTCTTTCTCCCTTCCCTGTTTCTTTTTTCTGCCTCCATCCTCTCTCTCTCTACTTTTTATTTCTTCCCTTTCTATCTTTCCTTTTTCCTCTCCTTCCCACTTCCTTTCCCTAGATTGTTTCTTTACCCCTCTTGTTTCCTCTCACCTCCCCACAAACCTTTTTTGATTCCTCTCAAATAACAACTCTTAATTTCTTATTTTTAAACATGGGAACACAATCACAGATTCAACAAGAATTCATCCTAGTTCTGTCTACAGTATTCTGCAGATCTTAGAAGGCATTATCTGGTTGATTAAAAAAAAAAAAATAAAGAAAGAAAGAAAACAGGACAAAAATGAAAACAACCAGCAAGAACCCTTTCTGTCAATACCTACATGGATCGAGTTTCCTTTCACATTATTATAATAGATGGGCAAGTACATCAAAGAAAGCACGAAGGTGACTGAGTGAGTTTGCTTTTCACAAGGCTAATGAACAAACAAAAATCTTCTATTCATTTGTTTCTGTACTTGAAACATAACTGATGGCAGCAAGTCTCATATTCATTAGAGGTCTGAACGAGGCACAGACAGAAAGTTGATGGTGGCCACAGATCACACCCATTAGGAAGTGCTGGAAACGGCGCGAGGCAGCAACATAAGAAGAATGGGCACAGAACAGCTCTTCTAATGAATAAAATATGAAGAACTTTGCAATTACACAGACCAGAGAGAAGTGGCCAGAGGATCATCAGCATAATGATAGTAATAAAAATAGAATTTCATGCCTGTATCTCCTATTTCACATCCCCAAATATGAATAATATTTATTAACACACTTTCCTGTTTATTATTATTTACAGGATACATAATGAAAAAAAAAAGCAAGGCTATAGATTTCTTGCCTTCAAGGATTTTCTGTTCCATGACAGCCCACAAAGGTCATTTAATTATTCTGAAAGATATTCTACAATCATAAACTATATGAAAGTGATAATTTTGATTTCTAGGCAGGAATAGTCCATTTAAAAAAATATTTCACATTTTTAAAAATTAGAGAAAATGACCAATTGATATATCTGGTTAACTTCATGTGTCAATAAAAAGTAATTTTCAAAATAAGAAAATGAAAACATTGGCTAGTGTTTACTCAGGACTTACAACGTACTGGCTGCTGTTTCCACACCATAGATGGTAGAGAGCTAGAAATGAGGTTATGAGAAGCTGACAGTAATCTACTTAAGGACAGCATGACTAATAATCCTGATATACCTAGTGTATCATGTATTATTTCTTTAAATATTAATTAAGTAGATCTATATACATGATTGTAGATATATATGTCTGCACAAATACACACATGCCTAAGGCACAACTAAAAATAATTTATCTTCGTTAAAAGATTAGTAATACAAGCACTCTTAATGATATCTCCAACACAGTTCCCCAAAAGATAAATTACTCTACCGAAGATGGGATTATTACCATAATATTTGTAGCAACATGGCTCACTACCAGGCCAAGCATATATTTTTCAGTTAACTTTTTCAGGTGCAGGTCTTCCTTGTCAAGAAGTCACTTTGTTGCTATCATGAGAAAAAGCTAAGCAATTGGAAAATACATGATATACTACATTAGCACTCAACTCTGATGCTGGCAAACGTCAGCTCTCATCAGGATACACCATTAACAGAAGCCACCTTCTAGGATCTCAGTCAATAGAAATAAGTCAATAAAAGGCCTTTCAGTTGAAAGAGAGCGCTAATGCACTGTTGGTTGCTCTTAGTAGAAGTCTAGAATCAAATTTTAAAAATAAGCATATTTAAAAAAACACTTCTGAGAGTTAACAGGTTTGGGGCATTGTACATTTAAAGCAAAAATCTAAGATCTAGAATTTGCTTCTAGGTATACAGAGAATATCTCAAAACAGAGAGTATCCTAAGTGCCTCCAGCTATTCAGAAATTGAATAGCAACTATTTCATCAAATATGATGAAAGGAGGTTGCCACTGATAATAAGTCGTATGATTACTTTGTGTACCATTACGAAATAAAAACTACTGCCAGTTCAACAGAGATAAACTATTGATTGTGCGAGCCATTCCAACTTCCAAGATAGTAAATGTAAACAAAATTTGGTTTTGACTACATTCATATATAGTATAGTTCAGCTCCCCATATTTAATTTTCCTTTTTACCTAGTGAGGAAAATTTTATATTTATATTTTGTTTGTTGTACATGTAATAAGGATAAAGGATACTGTCTACAACAGAAAACAATGACAGCAAATCCATCAGAATTCTATCAATATTTTCTTACAAATAATCACCACTGTTTGGCTTAAATGAGACATTTATCCAAGTTTTTCTTTAAAATACTTGAAAACTAGTGTTCTTGAATAAGAAATGTATATGCACGTAGTGCTTTCAAAGAGAGTCTAGATATTCTCCGATACTCCTCTCATTGGGAGATGACATTTGTATCACCTTCCTTAAATCTGAGTCAGCAGGTGACTGGCACAACTGATAGGTCAGGATGGATATGACACTACACAATTTCTTAAGTAGGGTCCTAAAAGGCCCAGTATGGTCTGTTAGCTCTTAGATTGTGATTTCAGCAGTCACTCTTGTTGATTACTTCCTGAGAGCATAAACTGCTCCCCTCTTATGATTCAGCCAACAAAGTGAGGAAACTTTTATAGGACTTAACGAATATTTGAAACTTCATACTGGATAGCAGACAATAATTTAACATACATGTTGGATTAAATTATCATTGAATTTTGTTTCCAAATTGGATTATGAAGAATTATTCATCTTTTTATACTATCACCAGGTTTCATAATAGGAACATACAGAAAAAATTAAGAGATTTAAAATCTTCTAAAGTTTTTAGCCCAATATTTCCATGCCTCAAATTTTATTGCAAATGCTACCTCTCGTATGTTTCTTTGATGAATTCAGCTATAAATAGCTACCACTGGTTTGGATTTTTTGAAAAAATAATTGGGTATGTAATAAGTTCTATATTTAAAAATATTTTATGTTCCTTAAAAGAAGAAGTAATATTACTCAGGTTTATTCATTTTTTTGGTATAAGGCAATTTTTAATAAGAACCTGATCAATAATTCTATTATAGATAAACCAATAATGAGTAAGAAGATCTAATTAATAATCAAAAATCTCTCAGCAAAGAGAATTAATGTTAGTCCTTCTCAAACTCTCCCTTCCAAAAAATTGAAGAGGAAAGATTATTAACACATTTTAAAAGCTCAGAATCACCCTAACACCAAGGCCAGACAAATAAAATTATAGGCATTCCTGAAGATCAGAGATGTAAAAAATTACAGATATACTACTAGCAAATTGAATTCAACAACATCTTAAAGTGTATACAAATCAATAAATGTAATGTACCACATTAATAGAACAGTTATAAAAATTGTATGAGCATCTCAATAGATGCAAAAAATACTTTGATAAGATTCAAATTGTTTTGTTAGATAAACTTGCAAGAAATTAGGTATATAAAGAATGTACCTCAACACAATTAAAGTCTGTATGACACACTCTCAGCTAACATCATACTCAACATTAAAACATTGAACACTTTCTAAGTTCAGGAATAAGGCAAAGATACCTATTTTGGCCACTTCCATTCAACATAATACTAAAAGACCTGGTCAAAGCAATCATGAGAAAACAAAGGAAAAAGGAAGAAAAAGAATAAGAATCTACACTGGAAACTGGAAAGGAAGAAATAAAATTATTTCTATTTGCCTGTTTGCAGATGACATGATCTCATATATATGTAGATAATCATAAAGAATATGCCAAAAATATGCTATAACTAATATATAAACTCAATAAAGTTGCAAGAAACAAAATCAACATTCAAAATTAGGTAGCATTTCTATACACTAACAGCACACTATTAGAAAAAAAATCTGTAATAGCATCAAAAATAATAAATATCAAGGAACAAAGTTAATCAAGGAGGTCAAAAATGTATACACTGAATGCTACAAAACACTGAAATAGTAAAAGACACCAACAAATGAAGAGATATCCTATGTTCATGGATTAGAAGGATTAATATTGCTAAAATATCCTTCACCAAGTTCAATGCATCCTCTTCCAAAATTTTATGACTTTTTCACAGAAATAGGAAAAATAATACTAAAATTCAGAAAGAATCACAAACAACCCCAAATAGCAAAAGCAATCTTCAACAAAAAGAATGAAACTGGAGACAGCACAACTCCTGATTTCAAAGTATGTTCTAAAGCTACAATAGTCATAATACTATGATACTAGCATAAAAGCTGAAACAGAGACCAAAAGGACAGAACAGACAACCACAAAACAAACACATCATTTATAGTCAACTGCTCTTTAACAAGGGTACCAAGAACAAACAAGGAGGAAAGTATAGTCTTCTCAATGAAGATTCTTGGGAAAGTTTGAAGTGTCTAGCCCAAAAATATGGGGAGGGGGTGGGGAAGGGGAGGGGAGAAGGGTGGATGGGTGGTGGGAGGGTGATGGGAAAGATCACCTATATATCTGTCTAAAAAGGGTACAAGTGAACTTTTCTAGAACTAGAATATAAATGTGTTGATACAATGATTAACGAAATGACATGAAATTTATGTTAACCAGCTTGATGAGAGTGTTTCAAATTGTATATGAAACAGCACAATGTACCCCATGCTCGCATCAATGTATACAGAGATCAATTAATAAAAAAAAAAAAGAAGTTGAGCAAAGAAATCTTAGATTTCAATTTAACTATCCAACTTATGGACTAACAGACATCTACAGAACTTTTTATCCTAACAAAACTGAGTATACATTTTTCTCATCTGTCCATGGAACATACTCCAAAATTGATCACATCTTAGGTCATAAGTCTAACCTCAGTAAGTTTAAAAGAATAGAAATTATTCCATGTACCTTCTCAGACCATCATGGAATAAATTTGAACTCAGTAACAATAGGAATTCGCAGTCTCGTACAAAAACATGGAAGCTAAATAACCTTATGTTGAATGATAGATGGATCAAAGATGAGATCAAGAAGGAAATTACCAAATTTTTAGAAAATAATGATAATGAAGATACGAGTTACCAGAACCTCTGGGATAC
>CAUYQV010129428.1:0-20169 GCA_963574575.1 Galagoides demidoff
GGTAGGTGCCTGTAATCCCAGCCACTAGGGAGGCGGAGGCAGGAGAATCGCGAGCCCAGGCGTTGGAGGTTGCTGTGAGCCATGATGCCACAGTACTCTACCCAGGGTGATAGCTTGAGGCTCTGTCTCAAAAAAAAAAAAAGAAACTTAGGGATAGTGGTTCTCAACCTGTGGGTTGTGACTCCTTTGTAACAATGAAAACATATCAGGACATTAGGAAGACTGAGAACCACTGTAGTCTGGCTCCATTCTTGCCCTGCTCTTTCCTGGGGGATTCTAGTGGGAATGTGGGGCAGGGTAGGGTTCTAAGTTCTACTTTTCTTGCTTGGAGCCGGAACTTTATTTTTCTATTCCCCAATGTCTTTTCCTCTTCCATTTAACGTGCAAGTACAAGCTGAGTGAGTGTCCCTTACCCAAAATGCTTGAGACCAGAAGTGGTTTGGATTTTTTTTTATTTTGGAATGTTTACGTTCTATTTACAGTTCAGCATCCTTAATCTGAAAACCCTGAAACCTGAAATGTTCCAGTGAGCATTTCCTTTGAGTAACATGACATGTGCTCAAAAAGTTGTGGATTTTGAAGCATTTCAGATTTTTTTTTTAAGAGACAGCCTCATTTTATCACCCATGGTAGAGTGCTGTGGCATCACAGCTCACAGTAACCTCCAACTCCTGGGCTTAGGCAATTCTCTTGCCTCAGCCTTCTGAGTAGCTGGGACTACAGGCGCCCCCCACAACGTCCGGCTGTTTTTTTGTTGCAGTTTGGCTGGGCCGGGTTCAAGCCCACCACCCTTGGTATGTGGGGCTGGCACCCTACCCCCCAAGCCACAGGCGCCACCTGAAGCATTTCAGATTTTTATGTTAAGGGTGTTCAACTTGTATAGAAGTCCTCTCAAACTATTCTTGGTAGTTTCTCACATAGTGTCTTTTGAGTTTTTAAAAATTATTTATTTATTTATTTATTTATTTATTTATTGCCAGGGCTGGGTTTGAACCCGCCACCTCCAGCATAAGGGGCTGGCGCCCTACCCTTTTGAGCCACAAGCACTGCCCTATTTTTTAGTCTTTGCAATTTTTGGCTGGGGCTGGGCCCTACTCCTTTGAGCCACAGGCGCCGCCCTTGAGTTTATTTTTTATAGTATGACTTGTTGAATCCTTTCTGGGATTAGATTTAGAGTAAGAGAAAAGAGTCCAATAATTCCTAAATCATTGAATCAGGACCATCGAAAAGACCTTTTATAGGCACAGAATTGGAATCTCTGGGACCCGCCTGGGAATCTGTTTTCTAAAAAGCCACTGGTAGGCAGTTCTCAAAGAGTCAGTTTGGGATTGCTCCAAGGCAGGCATTTGAGAACCATTGATCTTGTTTAACTGCTGTACTGTGTGTGCTAAAGTGGATGTTGATGGGGGCGGGTGCTCCCAAATTTTATGAAGGAAGGATAGTGGTTTCTCTCTCTCTCTCTCTTTTTTGGCATTTGTCTTGATAGTTCCCAGGATACTTTGTATTGCTTTTAATTTGTGGCTCATTATTGGGCTGATGTCCTTAGGGTCCATTTACAGTGACTCTGAGATCCTATTCCTGGGTCATGACTGACAGCTGAGTTGTTTTATCTGCTTGATTTAGGCCATATGCTCGTTTTAACACTCATCTGCCACGTTTTCTTCTATTTGCATAGATTCCTAGCATCTTTCTATAATTTGGCACCAATAACTTGGCACATTATTGCTATGGAAGTCTTTAGTGTCATTTTCAAATACAAAGATTCTGTGTTGCTCACTTTCTTTTCTTGCAATCCTGAGGAGCCTCGTCCTTGGGCCTTTTTGCTTAATTGTCTATTTAGATCTACCCTCTATAAGCCCCATTCTTAACAACAACTGAAATCCAAAATGATCTACACAGTGGTCTTAGTGTTTACTTTTTATTTCACTAGCTTGTTTAATATGTAAATAAAATTTTCTTGTAATTACAGGTCTCATGAAGTCTTTATGATTGAGGGTCACATTTGCAGTTTACTTGGGGGCCTTTCTCATTTTGGCAAACAGTTTTACAGTTATTCTAGAATTCTTCAAAATGATCAGGTGGATTCCATCCAGTATTAGTAATTTAATGATAGAGAATTTAAATTCTGAACCTGCTTTTAAAACTTCAAAAAGTACAGAAGCATGTACAGTTAAGTACAAAGATCTTTCTCCCTCTGCCCTTCTTACCCCTCCATTCTTTACCATTCATTCTTATTCCCTTCACTGTATGTCAACACAACAGTATGTTTGCTTCCAAAATTTTTCATGTAGATACACACTCCTTTTTTTTTTTTTTTTTTTAATTTTTATAGAGACAGGGTCTCACTCTGTCACCCAGGGTAGAACTTCTGGGCTCAAGTGATCATCTCACCTCAGCCTCTTAAATGGTGTGGATTATAGTTGTGAGCCTCCCCTCCTTTTTTTTAAGAAACAGAAATGGGATCACAGTCTATATGTCTGCCAATTTTCTTTTTTAGTCTATTGCCATGGTTATCTTTCTATGTCATATTTATAGATCTACCTCATTCTTTTTAATGATTGAGCAGTATTCCATAGTTTAGACATTCTACCTTTCTTTTTGTTGATATATGTTGTTTTTAGCTTTTCACAATTTGAAACACTGGTGCATTGATTGAACCACACATCTTTGTGTTCCTTGTGCTAGGACTTCTATATGATAGATTTATAACAATATAATCACTGATACTTTTTTTTAATAATTTAATGTTTTTGGTGATGGTTGGGGTGCTTTACTTTATTTCATTTATTTATTTATTTTTTGAGACAGTCTCACTCTGTCGCCCTCAGTAGAATGCTGTGGCATCACAGCCCACAGCAACCTCAAACTCTTGGGCTTAAACGATTCTCTTGCCTCAGCCTCCCAAGTAGCTGGGACTAAGGCGCCTGCCACAACGCCCAGCTATTTTTTTGTTGTAGTTGTTATTATTGTTTAGCAGGTCTGGGCTGGGTTTGAACCCTCCGGCCCCAGTGTATGTGGATGGTACCTTAGCCACTGAGCTATGGATGCCAAGTCAGGGGGTGCTTTACTTTAGCTGTTTATTTCTGAGAAGTATCATCTTAGATCAAATTTAGGGCAACACAGCTTAACACCTCATTACTTATTAATTCCATGCTTGGTGGTTTTATTTCCCCAGTAAGAGTATTCTTAAAAGCTACTTTGTCTCTTCTGTGGGGGGCAGAGCCTAGCACTTGGGACTTGGTAAATAACTACAGTTCCTGCTGTGTGGTTCCAGGACTTTCCCACCTCTTCCACCCCTTGGATACCAAATCTAGAGATGCTTAAGTCCCTTGTATAAAATGGCATAGTATTTGCATATAACAATGGGATGGTATCTGCATATAACTTATGCACATCCTCCTGTATAGTTTAAATCATCTCTGGATTACTTGTAATACCTAATATAATAAAAATGCTATATAAATAGTTGTCATACTGTACTATTTTTTAATTGTATTATGTTTTATTATTTCCTCTCACCCCCAAATATTTTGATCCCCATTTGGTTGAATCCATGGATATGCAGGTGTACTATACTTCTTAATTGCTTGACCCCCACCGCCCCCCTCTGTTTTAAGTACTTAGTACTGACTGGAGTGGGCACTTTGGAACTTTGTCTTTATCTGCTTTCTCTGAGTTTAGGAGAGCTCCAGGCCTAAGGAAATTTGTGGCAAGCAGACTTGAGAAGCAGTCATGGGAGAGAAGTCTGATTTTCTTCCTACTGGCTGGCACATAGTTCTTCCCCTTTTTTCTTTTTCTCCTTGGATAAGAAGGTGAGGGGGTGATATTGTGATATCATAAGAATGTTTATATTTGGTTTTGGTCTTCCTGGCACAGAGCTCCTAAAACTCTCTTAAATTTCTTGCATGATAAGAGTGATAAAGGTGAAAGGGTTAGCATAACTAACCCTTTCAACCTCATCCATCTGAATTTATGTTAATTAGTGACTTTGGAAAACTCCTAAGAATGGGAGTTGGTCCCTTCAGCCTCACTCTGCCCTTTCTCTAGGGAGAGGAGAAGGGACAAAGAGAGGGACTGGAGATTGAACATGATCACTGATGGCCAGTGATGTAATCACTCATGCTTGTATACGGTAACCCCCTTAAATGACAGGGATTGGAGGGTTTGGAGAGCTTTGGGGTTGTTGAACCAAGGAGGTACATAAAAATTCAGTAACATTGACCAGTTTGATGAAAGTATTTGAAATTGTATATAAATATAAACAGCACATTGTACCCCATAATTGCATTAATGTACCCAGCTATGATTTAAAAAAAATTTTTAAAAGTGAAAAAAATTCAGTAATGTAGCAAGTAAACTATTTTCTAGAGTTCTGTGAGCTTTTCTAGCAAATTAACAAGCCACTCATAAGGGTGACTCAATAGCCAATCAGTCATAAGAGAGGCTTGGACTTGGTATCTACAGTGGGGACAGTCTTGTTGAACTGTGCCCTGAGCTTGTGGGATCTGGTGCTACCTCCAGGAAGACAGTGTCTGAATTGAATTGAGTTGTAGGATACCCATTGGCTTAGTGTGAGAAAAAATCCACATATTTGGTATCAGAAATACTGGTGTGAGTACAGATGAAAAGTTATTTTTTCCTTTTTAGGATAGTGGGTGATAGTATAACATCTAGATTGGGGAAAACTATAATTTAAAGAGTTATTTGGAGAGAAATCACTGGGTGAGAGGATCTGGTTTGTAGGCTTTTGAGATTGGGAAGTGCTCATTCCAATTCTGGTATTGCTTGTTTACCAGGCTTCCAATGTGTGTGTACTCACTCCTATCATGGGTTTTGACCTATCACTTTATTGAATTTTAGGAAATCTTTTTTAAAATTTTTTCTTGAGACAGAGTCTCACTTTGTCACCCTTGGTAGAATACCATGGTGTCACAGCTCACAGCAACCTAAAACTTCTGGGCTCAAGCAATTCTCTTGCCTCAGCCTCCCTAGTAACTGGGACTATAGGTGCCCGACACAATGCCTGGCAATTTTTTTGTTTGTTTGTTTGTTTGTTTTTATTTAGTAGGCTGTGGCTGGTTTGAACCATTAGCCCTGGAGCATGTGGCCAGTGCCCTAACCACTGAGCTAAGGGCACCCCTAGGAAATTTTATTTTTACAGTCAACATTAAATACACAAATGGTGGCTCGGCGCCTGTGGCTCAAGCGGCTAAGGCGCCAGCCACATACACCTAAGGTGGCGGGTTCGAATCCAGCCCGGGCCTGCCAAACAACAATAATGGCTGCAACCAAAAAAAAAATAGCCGGGTGTGTGGCAGGCGCCTGTGGTCCCAGCTACTTGGGAGGCTGAGGCAGGAGACTCGCTTGAGCCCAGGAGTTGGAGGTTGCTGTGAGCAATGAAGCCATGGCACTCTACCCAGGGGGACAGCTTGAGGCTCTGTCTCAAAAAAAAAAAAAAATACACAAATGGTAACAAAACGTGATTGGGGGAAAAAGGCCCGTGCATACTTATTGTGATATCTGACACCACAGATAAGCAAAAAAAAAGTCCTTACAAAGTCAGCATGCAGCCCACTGGCTACAGGTTGGATACCCCTGATTTAGAGATTGACTCAACTATATGACTCCAGTAAGGTCAAGTGAGAGGTTTATACCCTGGGAGCAGTGAAGGTGGAAGTCAGTGGATGGGAAATTACTAAGAGGAAATGTCAATTACAAGGGGTTTCTGACTAAACTGACTTAATAAGATTCTTGCTGAAGGCTGGCCAGGGTGATGAAATATCCAAGGTGGTTAGATAGCGAAGGTGGAGGATTTTCTCTAATCTGACTTGGCAAGATTCATGCTCAAACTGGGTTCTGAAAGACAGAGAGGGAAACCCAGAGTCATGCCTAGTCAAGCAGAGGACTCAGAGGAGCCTGGCTAGAATTAAGTAAGCCACAATGAAAACAAAAGAATGTTACTGAATTCTAGCTGGGTGTTATCATTTAGCAGAGGGTTCTGAATCTGAGGTCTGCTCTCTTAACAGGCAAGTTTAGCAGGTGATGGAGACCTTTTACTAAAGGCTTCCTAGCACCAAGCTGAAACTTTCTTCTTGAAAGGGGAAGAGGTCTCATATATGTGCAAATATTAAGTGCTAGTACGTACAGTGATCATGTACCAACTAAAACATTTTTTTTTTTTTTTTTGAACCAGTCCATGCTTTGGGAAACAGAGACATACTTTATGTCTTGAGAAGAACTGAACTGATTTTCTGTCTGTGGTTAAAATTGTTAGTTTCACTGATCACGAGCTGTGAAGCCTTGGGCAAGTAATTTTATCTCTTAAATTTCTAGCTTCACCTTTTTAATTGATAGTAATAGTGCTCACTCATGGGACTGTTGCTGATTAAATGAGACAGTGTTTGTAAATACTCAGTACAGTGTTTGGCACATTTGGTATTTTGGTAAACATTAGCTATTACTAGTAGTCCAGTAGTTTCCAGATAGAGCCCACTTTAAATGAGGATGAAAATGGAACTGACTGCGGCAAAATGTGAGGAAACAGGCACAGCAAGTTTTTGTGATGTTATTCCATTTGAAGAACTGGCTTTAGTTTTGAGAAAATATCATTCCTACCTTTTTTTGGTGTGGGAGTAGTAAATATACTTTATAAATATATTTTCTTTAATGTGTTTGCAAAAAATATGAATAGTGGCTAACATGTCCCTAAATTTTTGGAGGTAGGGGACACTTTATGGGTTTTTGAATTTTAGTCTGGTGTAGTGGAAACTGGCAAATGTGTAACTCTTCTGAGTTCAGTGGCATCATCCATCAAACTTATTTAAGAAAGATTAAGCAAATTTAGATACTTAGTGCAGTTGTGTGTGAATACTAGCTGTTACTCAGTATGCCTAGATAAGCAAATGCACAACAGGTTTTCCCTGTCTTACCCCCTCTTCTAGCACACTTATCATGCCCCTCCCCTGAAAAACACTTATCAAACTTAAGATACAGTATTTTGAACAAAATTTTTATTACAATATAATGCATTTTATATTTTCTTTTCTTTTTTCTTTTTTTTCAGAGAGAGCCTCACTTTGTTGCCCTTGGTAGAGTGCTATGGCTTCATATCTCATAGCAACCTCAAACTCTTGGACTCAAATGATTCTCTTGCCTCAGCCTCCCAGGTAGCTGGGACTACAGGCGCCCACCACAACGCCGGGCTGTTTTTTAGAGACAGAGTCTCAAACTCATGAGCTCAGGCAGTCTACTGCCTCTGCCTCCCAGAGTGCTGCGATTACAGGCATGAGCCACCGCGCCTGGCCCATTTTATATTTTCTCTACCCCAAGGGGGAACTAGGTAATTCAAACTTGTTTGAGGGTTTTCTGTTCTTTGCTGACTCCCCAAACTGCCATTCTCCTAGGGAAGAGCAATAGGTTCAATCAGTAGAAATTAATTCTTTGCAAGTAAGGACCCCTTACCTGGCCTCAGCACAATTGTGAGGACAGGGTAACATATATCCCAATATGCTCGTAACTGTTGTGGTTCAACAGCTATTATCCTGGCAAAATGTAGTTTCACTCTCAAAAGTATCCTGATCTGCGTGATAAAATACGTGCTTCATGGGTTTTGTAAAAACAAGTTGGGGAGAAAGAGTTTGAGGTGGTACAGTTCTTAGAGACCAATATAAAGTGAAGGTAGATAATTTTTGTAAGTCTCACTGTTGAGATTGCCAGAGAGGAGGAAAGTCTCATAGCTGAGAAGAGAGCCTTTTGTGGAGAGTTAAGCTAAGCTTGGGACCCTGGGCTGTTTGTCTGATTCTGGCGGAAGCTTTGGGCTGATGAGGTTTTAGTTGTCAGTCTCATATGATGTTGACAGGAGAGGGAAGTAGCTTTGTTTTTTCATGGAAAGAGGAACTTATGAATTAAAATACTGATGGTTTTCTTAGAGAATGGATGGGCTGGAAAATTCAGATGTACTTTTAGATCAGTTTATTTGTTTAAAAAAATCTTTTTAGGAGAGAGTGAAAATGACAGGTGACTTGACAGAGGTAAAAGAATAAAATGGATGAAATAAAAGTCAGGAGAAGTATAGCTAGGAATGCTTAGAGATATTTTTTAAAGAAATTAAATTTAAAACTTTTTTTTTCTCTAGAAGGTGCTGCACACATGTTCTTGAGAGCAGCTATGAGCCATCTGGATTTGACTTGCCTAATGTGACTAAGGGTGGCCTGAAGTTTGTAGTAGAGAAAGGAAAAAATGAGTGTCAACGTTTTTGTTTACAGTCTCTAGAATACACTAATGCAATGCTAGTAAACTTTTCAACATTATGAATTCTTTTTCAGAGGAGAGAAAATCCACTGTTTCATAGCCTTTAACACAGGGACATTTTAATTTTTGGTAACAATCCAAAACAGAATGACTGTGCCAAGTGAAATTTATGTGCTTACCTATCAGGACTCTATGCCAGGTCTTAATGAGAAAAGTGGTACTTTCTATTCCTGTGTGGAAAGCAGGCTATTTCAGATTACCTGGTCCTGGCTTCCTACTGAGATCTGTTATTCTGTGTGCACTAATTACTTGCATTACAGGTGAGCCCTTTGACACCATAGAGGCTAAGAGGCTACTCTTGTTACTTAAAAGCTGAGTTATCTTGGGCCAGGTGCGGTGGCACATGCCTGTAATTCTAGCATTATGGGAGGCCAAGGCAGGTGGATTGCTTGAGTTCAGGAGTTTCAGCAAGAGAAAGACTCCTTCTCTAAAAAATGGCTGGGCGTTGTGGGGGGTTGCCTGTAGTCTCAGCTGTTTGGGAGGTTGAGGTAAGAGGATCACTTGAACCCAAAAGTTTGAGGTTTCTGTGAGCTATGATGCTTCTCTACCAAGGGCAACAAAGTAAGATACTGTCTCAAAAAAAAAAAAGGGGGCCAAGTTATCTGGTGAAACTTTTGTCTTATGAGAGCTTTAGAGTTTTCTGACACCTCCCGCAGGCTCTCTGTGGGGCATAGGACCAGCCCTGCACTTGTATAAGGCATCAGAATTCTGGCTCTGGAAGAATAACTTTATTACATATATAGTAAGTCAGCGTGAGACTGCTAGTTGGACTACTTGGTTTCCCTCTAAAGAATTTGGGCCAGGTGTGGTGGCTCACGCCTGTAATCCCAGCACTTGGGAGGCCGAGGCGGGTGGATTGCTTGAACTCATGAGTTCAAGACCAGCCTGAGCAAGAGCAAGACCCTGTCTCTAAAATATAGCCGGGCATTGTGGTGGGTGCCTGTAGTCCCAGTTATTTGGGAGACTGAAGCAAGAGGATCAATTGAGCCCAGGAGTTTGAGGTTGCTATGAGTTACGAAGCCATGGCATTCTACTAAGGGTGGGTGGCAAAGTGAGACTCTTGTCTGTCTCAAATTAAAAAAAAAAAAAATTCATAGTTTCTATATTGATGCTTTTACTGAAAGTATGTACTTCTCTTACTCTTGGGTGAGAAGAAAAAGTCTCTTAGATATCAACAGGAGAAGCTGGAAGGCAATGTAGAAAGAATAGTAAGCTTAGGACTCAGATTATTTGAGGAAAAGGAACTCAGAAAATTGATTTTTGAAAGTGGTTGATAGCCTAAGGCTACATTTACAGTAAAGATGCCCCCTGAATCTGAGTTGTTCATAAACTTTTTTTTTTTTAATCTACGGAAACATTTATGAATATATTTTGTTTTCTGATTAAAAATCATCTTTTCATTTTACTTGAGTTTTTTCTAAAGCTAAACTAGAAATTTGTAGTTTTCCCCCCAAAAATGCAATGCCTTTTTCTTATAAATCATGTTCCCTGACTTTCTTATCAACTAGCTTCAAGGAGATCCATGTGTTCAGTATGCTTGCTTGCAGCTTGCACAGTACCAAGTGATTGTTTAATCCAAATATCTGAGCAGCAAACTGAGCTGATCCCTCTGGAGAAAGTATGGTTGAACAGCCTAGACCACTGGGTAGTGAAAGAGAAGACCACACATCCTAAGCTCCCCAGTCCATGGTGAGGGGAGGACAGTTGATAACTAGATATGCAGTGTTCCCAGACAACACTGGTCCCAAACCATTGCTTCTGCCTGCCACTGCCACAAATACAGTAGAAATTCCATCCCCTTCATATTCAGATTTAATCCTCAGTTTCATGTGGCCCTTTATGGGCAGATGTTATCCAGAGTTCACATGGAATGACAAAACTTCCACAGGCCTTCTTGATTTTCTCACAGTGACCGAGATCAGATGTAGAGACCATCAGTACTACAACCCTGCACTGACTTTCTGGTGTCAAAAAAAAAACTCTACTCTTTCTACAGCTCACTCAAAGTTTTTCTTCACCATTTGGAGCCCTTCAGGAGTTACTTCTCTGAGGTCCCGGTAACATTGTTTGTCTTTCTGTTGGCTTCAGATCGTCTCCAGGAATCATTATCAATAACATCAGCAAGAACAGTTTCTTTGCTGGTTACATCATCACCAAATTCAAATCCTGGGGTGACCAGGATTTCTCCAGTATTTCAAAGATAGCCCATGTAGTGTGACTCATGATATCCACTTCAGTCTGGCCTATGTCAAGTCCAGCAAAGCAAAACTTAGCAGCAATTAGCTGTTCTTCAGACCACTGGGGGTCATTATTGGCATCATCCTTGAAAAACATTTCCACTTTAGGTGGGTAAAACTTATATCCTTCCTTAACACCAGGATTTCTTTTGAGAAAAGAACCAGTTGCTATTCTTCTGCAAACCCATTCAATTGGAATCCGTTCACACTGGGGTGCATTGAAAACTGTCTCCCCATATTTCATGGAGAAAGCAGTTATGATACCTGCCTCTTGTAACAACTGAAAAATACAACAGGTAATTTTACTTGAAATTGCAGCTTTTCCTTCCAGGAGATTCTTTCTAGCTACATTGCCTGCTGTATTCTGGTCCTTGGACTGCAGAAGGGCTTTTCCTGGACTGTCCAACAATTCATAGACTTCCTTTGTTTTACCCTTATACAGCTTTTTACCAATGTTCAATACCTGGGCTGTCGCCATTATTCCGAGTGGGCTGCAGGTAGCACTCTTATTGGGAAAAAAAGCAGAAATCGACCTGGGCTCCTTCTAGGGGAAGAGAGCAGCTTATAGGTTGGAGTGTACCATGTCGTGTCTGCCGGGGGAAGTATGCAGAGAGAGGCATATCAAGCTTTCATCCTTTTATAGATAAATGACCTTGGTTCTGTTATTCTCATCACCTCAGTTCTAGAGTGCTAGAAAATCCATAAACTTGCATTCGAAATCTCTATGCTTTGTATGTTAAAGAATTTAATTAATTTATTATTCACTGGGGAGAGTCCCCTCCTCCAACAAAAACCAAAAAAAAAAAAAAAAGGCATGGGGCATAACAGAGCTTTGCTTTGGTGATAGCATTAGGGTAGGTAGACTATTATGGGTGTCATTAATAAATATAGATGAGGAGTCTCTTATTGGCAGTGTGCTTGCAGTGAAGATAATCATAAACAAGTTCCAGATGGTGGCCACATAGCCTTTGGTTTAACTTCTTGAGGAAGCATGCAGATCTGTGTGGTTTTTTTTTTGAGAGATGGGGTTTTGCTCTGTCACCCATGCTATGGCACAATTCCAGCTCACTGTAAGCCTGAACTTCTGGTCTCAACTGTTCCTCCCACCTCCGTTTCTCAGGTAGCCAGGGCCACAGGCATGTGCCACCATGCTTCGCTAATTAATATTTATTTTTATTTTTTGTAGAGACAGTGTCTGGTCATGTTGCCCAGGCTGGTCTTGAACTCTTGGTCTCAAGTGATCTTCCTTCCTTGGCCTTGGGAAGTGCTGGGATTACAAGCATGAGCTACTATGCTTGGCCCAGCTCTGTATATTATGGTGGAGGATGGACGTGGGCTGGGACACCAGCTATGTTAGGTGACTAGGGACTTCAGTTTTTATTCCTTTTGATATCTCCCTAGGATTTTAATGATAAAGAGAATCCTGGGATAGTATGTTAATTCAGCAGTAAAAGACTCAGAAATGTTTTTGGTGAGTTTATGCTTTATACATTATTTTGACATTTAAAATTGACTATCAACATTTCAAATAGAAAAAATTTCCAAACAAATTTGGAAAATAAATTGGGAAAATTAATGCTTGTCATGAGTAGCATAGAAGTTGTCTTATTTTCTCAAGTTCTGTGACCAATCCTCCATATAAACCAAAATAAATATATTAGACAATCTTTGGAGATGATTCACTCTGAATAATATTGAGTATTCTGCTTAGTATCTCTATTACTGTAGGTCAATTTTAAGAAAAAATGTACATGACCTTATATATAAACAAACCTCAGGAACAGTTAATGCAGTACTTCTCATTTCTCTAAGGTATTTCAGGATCTCTGGTATGCCTTCATTTAGTTGTATGTAGTGCATAGGTCCCCATCCTCTTTTTACCATTTGATATTTTGTATATTACCTTTCACTCAGGGTTACAATGATGGTGTGCTGTGAGAAGAGGTGACAGTAGTCACAGACATTGTGGCCAGTAAGTAATGCAGCAGCTGCTCTCTCCCTTTTTCTGGATCAGGAAGTATAGATGCAATTCTTTCCTTTCTCTGGGAATAGGAGTTGGGGAGGAGGAAAGAGTCCCAGTTAAAGGAAGTGGGGGCTGGACACATGGATCCAATGAGCTGAGTAGCCCTGGATTGGGATCCTTAGGATTCTCTACCCTGCTTCACCTCTGTCTATTCCTGAAGCCAGGCAGACTCTTTCATCATCTTGAGTTTCCTTAACAGAAGACCAGTTGGGCAATTGGCTTTCTATACCTGCAATACTATAACATACATTCAAGAGAAAAGCCTCAACCTTCCTCTCTAGTATGTATCCACATGGAATAGTTCTGAAACTATATGTATTTTAAATATACATGCAAAATATGAACAAAAAAACTTGATCAGATATTTCAAACCCACAGAATAGGCTGTGATCAGATACCATAGAAGTGTATACAGATACCATAGAAGTGTATACATTGAAATGTTTAAGAAAACAGTAAATCATTGATGTATTATTAAAGTGCTTTAAGTACTTTAAAATTTCTGGTAATCCCAAAACCAAATTTTTGGAACCAGGACCCCAGTCCATCATTGTTTGGTAAACATTATTACTAATCAGGCTTTAATCTTAGGCCTGACGGGTGCAAGATTACATCTATAATACACATATACGCACATACAGTTTTTAGACTGACCTTTTCATCAAAGTCATACAATCTAGGATGTTTGTAGGGGCTGCATTGTATTTATGTAAACTACTACATTAGCTTTGTCTAGCTGGGATTTGGTGGTAGTAGGGGTAGGGTTGGATTTTGAGACTGTCAGAGACTGTGACCTGGCTTGATGGTAGCCTAAGCTTGTTTGTGCCTGCCCCACTGAGCACCTCCCTCCTTGTCACAGTGTCCTTTGCTTATGTGCCTCTGAGATTCTTTCCTTAAAATAAAAGGAAATAATGTTACTCTCTTGTTGCTATCAATTAGGATGTGTTTTTGTTACCATGGTATTTGGATATAGGCTTTGGGATATAAATCTACTGAGAGATTCTTGTCTGTTAAGCAAGAATAAGAATCATGGAGAATGTAATCATAGAAAAGATAACATTTGCTCAGACTTCAAGTATCCCTTTGGGGGAAGTAGGAAGTTATTGAGAAAAGTGGGAAGACAATTGAATATTGAACAGTTAATAGGGAGATTCTCCAAAGTAGTTAGGAATATAGATTTGAGTGGTTTTTTGTTGAGAATACAGTAGGCTTGACAGCTCAAGGAAGTAATCAATTGAGTGGTCAGAAATGATTTAGGTAAGACATTACTGAAGTGGGTAACAAGGGAAATTCAACATCTCATAATAAGAGGACAGATGAGGAAAACAAGCTGAAGAGTGTCTTGCCAGAAATAACATGTACTTTTTAAGAGAGAATGAAATGATGCTGAGTAAGTTGGAATTGTATTAGAGAGGGCAGAGACAAAAGATTAGACGAGGGATTGTACTTTGGGAATAGAGAATCCAAGTGTGGGAGGAATAGGTGAGGGTATGCTTGTCTGTAGGTCATGCTGATGGGCTGGAAGGCTTCAGAGAACATTTGAGCTACCTCTTGTCATTTGGCAGAGAAATAGGTAAAGTACTTAGGAGTGTAACTGTTAGGGGTTTGGCTCTTGTTAGCCTCACTAGAAATTCATTAAACTTTGAACTGCTTCAGGACAAGCACACTGTCTTTTGTTTTGTTCTGTTTTCTTTTGGAGACAGAGTCTCATTATGTGGTGGTAGAGTGTGTGGCTAGAGTTGTGTGGCACTCTACCATTGTGTGGTGGTAGAGTGTCATGGCTTCACAACTCATAGTAACCTCAGTCTCTGGGGCTCTAGCAGTCCTCTTGACTCAGCCTCCCAAGTAGCTGGAACTACAGGCACCTACAACACCCTGCTATTTTTAGAGACAGGGTCTCAACTCTTGCTCAGGCTGGCAAGGACACTGTCTTTTTTTTTTTTTTTTGAGACGTCCTGGGTAGGGTGCTGTGGTGTCACAGCTCACGGCAACCTCAAACTATTGGGCTTAAGCGATTGTCTTGCCTTAGCTTCCCAAGTAGCTAGGCTTGGCTGCCACAACACCCAACTATTTTCTTTGGTGGGGGGTGGAAGTGGTGGTTGTCATTGTTTAGCTGGCCCAGGCTGGATTTGAATCTGCCAGCCTCATTCCATGTGGCTGGTGCTGTAACCACTGTGCTGTGGGTGCCAAGCCAAGCGAGGACACTGTCTTAATTGGTCTTGTCTTCTTTCTCTGGAGTCTAGCACTGTACTTGATATACAGGGCCATTGTCAACAAGATAGACATAGTCCTTGCCCTTACAGAGCTTCCAGCATAGAGAAGAAGACTGTTACTAAACAATTACACTATAGTAGAACCCCTGTAATTGACCACCTCCTTAAGTTTGACCTAATTTTCATACACTGGACATGTTCCACATGTACATGTCAATATAGTAGGACTGCTTCCTTTTGTTGAGCATATCCATATGTTGACTAGTTTGTTATAGTCTCTTGCGTGACCAACTTACAGAGGTACTACTGCATTTAACATTATGAGGAGCTCTTATTTCTATAGGAGATAAGTTTAGTATTCAGGGAGGATGCATAGCAGGTTGATCTGACCTAAGTCCGGGGATTGGGAAGGCCTTTCTGAAGAAGGCCAAAATTTGAGCAGATTTGCTGGTACTCTAGGTTCTGAGCCAGGCAGTTAGGGTGGAGAATAGGGGCAGAGAATTAATGGCCACACTTCCTCAAACTTTACTTGTATAATAATCACCTAGGAATCTTATGAAAATCCAGATTCTGATGCAGTAGGTCTGGGGTAAAGTCCAGGTTCACATTTCTTTGTTTGTTTTGAGATAGGGTCTTACTCTGCTGCCCAGGCTACAGTGCAGTGATGTCATTGTAGCCCACTGCAATTTCTAACTCCAGGGCTCCAGTCATCCTCTTACCTCAGCCTCTTGAGTGTGTAGCTGGCACTACTGGAGCATGCCACAACACTCAGGTAATCAGGGTTTGCATTTCTAACAAGTTGTCAGGTGATTGCTGGTGTATAATCTCCTTCAGAAGCTTCCTCTGTATGCTTCTCCTCACTTTTGCTTTTCATTTTTTTCCTTTTCATTTCTACCAAAAGATGATGGAATTCAACTTGGTCATTTTTCTTCCCCTCCAGTCTGCAGTGCTATAACTTAACTGTTCAGTGCTTTCAAACTGTAGTTGATGAGCAGTAGGGGCTCCTCCTTTTCCTTTCTTGTAGGGTGTTGGCTGAAAATATTACTCTATTGCCCAGGCATTTTGTTCCATAAGCCTATATTATAGAAGAAGCCACAGGTATAGGGACAGGAGGAGGAAATCTTAGGATTTGATAAGGAAAAAGGAAAACTCAGTGTCTTGCAAAAATTTCTCTTGTATTTCCCAAAATGTCTTTTCTGTTTTTAGATTGAGGTGGAAGACTCAGGCATTGGCTTTGATAAACTAATACCTTTTTGATGATGAAGAAAGGCAATTTTCAGGAGTAAAGAGATTACAAACAAGATTACAGAGCTTCCCTTAAACCAAAAATGTGTATAGCGATAGTTATCACTATACCAATTACTGTAATTCTGAATTTAAATCATTTGTTTCTCAAAATTTTAAGTCATTAAGGGGTGTCTGGTTTTATGAATATAAAATCTAATAAGATCATATTTATATGTAATTTAAAAATCTCCACCAAATAACTGGCATAGAAAGGAAAAGGGATCTCCTTAAAACACAAGATCTTTTGGGGGATGATAGTCTTTTTGAATGATATGCTCAGAGAACTTTTGATTTCTTTGATTTGAAAGCATCTAACATTTCACTTGGGAAAGAACGTGAAATAATGGATCACATTGAAAGATATGGGCCCTGTAACAATAATAGTTTGACATATGCATTTTTAGAAGTTGTGTGTACATGGAAGAGAGATTAGGATTAGGGAGGGAGGCAAACCAGAACCACCAGTGAGACCCAGTCCTAGGGATATGTTTATCATTGAGGCTCCAAAATAGCCTATACTACGTTTAGCATCTTAAAACCTGCTTTTAAAAGGTTTTTATTCTGAAATAATTTCAAACTTTGAGAAAAGTTGTAAGAATAGTACAGATAACTCCAGTGTTGCCTTCACCCAGAGTACCCAATTGCCTTCTCTTCCTCTTTGCATATATAGTTGGTATTCATATGTTCTATAAGGTTGCAAATGCTGAATTAGTAAATACTGAACTATTGCTGCTAGGGGAGATACAGGGTTAGGTCCCTTTGAGCCTCTGGTCACAACATTTTCATCACCTGGTCAATATGTAACCTTGTTCTATGTGTACTTCTGTTGAAAGTCACCTTATTTAATATATATTGTTGATTGATTAACTTTGAATTTAACAGCCAACAGCACTATAATTTATGACTATAACTAAGTTTTGTAACATTTTCTCTGAAAGTTACATCACAACAGCTTTCTTGTGCTGGGGAATACATCAGGATTACCTGGGGGCTATTTGAAACAGTGAAATCAACAAAAAAGACAAAAATGTAAAAAATGTGGCAGGAAATTGACCATGAAGGGAATACTTGTTCAGCATGTGAGAACCGAAATAAGAAGGCAGAGCATTGCCTTGTTTGACCTCTGCTGGGAATGAGGGCATCAGGCTACTCAAATTTTTGCTGCTTTTTCTGCATGTACATGGCTGTAAATAACAGCTAAAATATTGAGAGTATTGATTTGGAGGTTACAAATAAATTGTAATGAGTAGGTGAAATTGCAAGTTCATAATCTGAATAGTGAGGACCTTCTGTATTTTTTTCTGAAATATTTGAGAGTTATCTATAGATAGGATATCCTTTTACCCTTTTATACTTCTAAGTATTGTCCTAAAAACAAGGAAAAAAATAAAATCAGAAGTTAACATGGATATAATTCTGCCATTCAACCTGTACACTTCCTTCAGATTTTTGCCATTTACCATGAGAGTGCAGGATCTGATCTCTTTAGTTTCCTTAAATTAGGAATAATTCTTCAGTCTTTCCTTGATTTTCCTGAACCTGACATTTCTCAAGAGATACTTTATAGAATGTTCTTCATTATAGATTTGTTGCTTCCTTTGATTAGATCTAGAGTTATGAATTTTGGCAGGAATACCACATGAATAAAGCTAAGTTCTCAGTGCATCATATCAGTGAGGCCCCACCATATCATTGTCCCATTACTGGTACCAGGAAACTTTTATTTATTTATTTATTTATTTATTTTTGAGACAGAGCCTCAAGCTGTCCCCTTGGGTAGAGTGCCATGGCATCACAGCTCATAGCAACCTCTTAACTCCTGGGCTCAAGTGAGTCTCCTGCCTCAGCCTCCCAAGTAGCTGGGACCACAGGCACCTGCCACAACGCCTGGCTGTTTTTTGGTTGCAGCCATCATTGTTGTTTGGCGGGCCCAGGCTGGATTCGAACCCACCACCTTCGGTGTATGTGGCTGGCACCTTAGCCACTTGAGCCGCGGGTGCTGAGCCTAAACTTTTATTTTTTGATTAGATTGGTGTCTGTTTGGTTTCTCCAGTTTTATTTTAGTTAACAAGAATTTTTTTTTTAAGATAGAGTCTCACTATGTCGCCCTGGGTAGAGTGCTGTGGCGTCCCAGCTCACGAGAACCTCAAATTCTTGGGCTTAAGTGATTCTCTTGCCTCACCCTCCCGAGTAGCTGGGACTACAGGCTCCTGCCACAATGCCTGGCTATTTTTTTTGTTGCAGTCATCACTGTTGTCTAGCAGACCCCGGGCCAGGTTCGAACCCACCAGCCCCAGTATATGTGGCCGGCACACTAACCACTGAGCTATGGGCACTGAACCAATTAATAAGAATTTTATAGAATTTTCTCTTGCACATTTGTTCTTTTATTTATTCACTGTATTATAATCTGCTACTATTAATTGTTTTTGCTTTTCAGGTTGTCCGAGTTTTGGCCAATGAGAGCTCTTATAAGCTGGCTCGTCTGTCATTTTTCTTTGTCCCTATCATTCTTTGACCACTTTCTTACTTTCTGACGTAGCATGATATTCCAGCCTCATATTGTACTTTCCCTGCCCCAGCCCTGGAATCTGCTGTTTCTGTAAGGAGCCTTGGATCTTATTAACAGGGAAGAGTGTTTAGAAGCCAAAATCTGGGTACTAGGGATGCTCACTGCTACTAGGGTATCATAGTTTTTAGGCCCCCCCCTTTCTTGATGGAGCTAGGAAATAAGTGTGTGAACATATGTACATTTATCTGTTTCTGTTTTTATCTTTATATATTAAAAAGCAGGGAGTTACAGCCCCCTAGGATTTTTTCCTAACCTTTCTGTATTTGTAACTTCCACTCCGAGAAATCTAACTCTCAATATGATCTGCTCAGTTTCCCTGTGGGTTACCAGTTTCCTGCTAGCAATAGGTGAATCCTCAGCTTCCAGTGACTTTATAGTACAGTGCTGGCCAACTCTTTAGGCAACAGTGCCCTACCACCCTGTGCTGACCAAGGGGAAGGAGGGTTTGTTTAGACCTTTTTTGACCTGTTGGTAGCTTAAAGAGATTTGGCCATGTAAAAAAAGTTCGCCCTTTAAATAAAGACTGCCTAGCACCATAGCAGAAACATAGTGTTTCTTTTGTTTGTGGAGAAAAGAAAAATACTCTGCTTTTAGACTTTTTTTTCTTTGAAATATTTCCAACTTCCTATTTAAACTTTTTGGAAGGCTTGAACTGCTGGGCTGTTTCTTCAAATTCCATGTACTTTTGGTATTTATCTGGAATTGAAATAAAGTACTTTAAAAAATTATCTCCAGTTTTTCTCTGGTTTATTTAATGTTTAAAAAACCTTCATTGTTTTTCTTAATTAAAACATGTTTCTTCACTAGAGGTTTATAAATTCACTCCTGTTGTGTGTGTTTGAGTCTTTTTTCCTATCAGAATGTTGAATTTGGAAGTGGTGGTCACTGTTAGGCCAGTGTTTCTTACTGGCTGTTCAGAAGCAAGCCTCGTGTTATATGGTATCTACATTTAGATATATATTCCAGACATCTGGTTACTCTGACCTGGTATTATAATTGTTTAAGAAAATAATATGTAGTCATTAATCTCATTGAATTCTTTCCTTTGATGTACTATTCTGTCTTTACATCTTGTTTCCAGATTATAACACTGAAGGAGATTCAGAAATGTTTTCTTTCTGAAGGGAACAAAGGAAGAGAATAAAGAGCCCCTATCACTACAGTAATTTTCCTTTACCTTTAATAGTCTGAGTTTTGAACCTAGTCATTTCCTAGAGGAGAACATCCTCTCTGTAGTGATGTTCTTCTTTTTATGTTCTGGAGTCTATTAATTTTTGGTTCTTACTCTGATAGTTTAATCTATGACTGTTAATCATTTTGAAAAATTTTCTTTTGATACTTAGGGTAGATTTCTCTGGAATGTCCCTTCACATTTGTGGCTTCCTTAGTTCTTTTTTTTTTTTTTTTTTTTGAGACGGAGCCTCAAGCTATCCCCTTGGGTAGAGTGCCATGGCATCACAGCTCATAGCAACCTCCAACTCCTGGGCTCAAGCGAGTCTCCTGCCTCCGCCTCCCAAGTAGCTGGGA
>CAUYQV010129430.1:0-37856 GCA_963574575.1 Galagoides demidoff
AGAAAATGACATGAAGGCTGTGTTGATCAGTTTGATGGAAGTATTTCGGATTGCATGCGAAAACCCCACACTGTACCCCAGAAGTGCATTAATGTACATAGTTACCATTCAATAAAATTAAAAAAAAAAAAAAAAGAAAAAGACTAGAAAAATATGTAACAAAATATTAATAGTTTACCTCTGGGTGTTAGGAATTACAGGATTTTTTTTTGTAACTTATCCATCGTGCTTACATTTTCTTTTCTTTCTTTTTTTTTTTTTTTTTGAGACAGAGCCTCAAGCTGTCCCCCTGGGTAGAGTGCTATGGCATCGCAGCTCACAGAAACCTCCAACTCCTGAGCTCAAGTGATTCTCCTGCCTCCACCTCCCAAGTAGCTGGGACTACAGGTGCCCACCACAACACCCGGCTATTTTTTGGTTGCAGCCATCATTGTTGTTTGGCAGGCCTGGGCTGGATTCGAACCCACCACCTTAGGTGTATGTGGCTGGCACCTTAGCCACTTGAGCCATAGGCGCCGAGCCGTGCTTACATTTTCTAAAAGAACATATGTTTTAATATTAATAAAGTAACGTAGTAGCAGACAGGCTCTAAAATAACCTGCAATTGTCTTCACATTGCCTTGTGTAATCCCCTCTGCTTGAGTGATTGTGACCTTTGACTTGCATCTTAAAGTACAGAACATACTAAAGATAATGGGTTGTCATTTTCATAATTAAATTACTCTCTCTGCCAGCAAGCAACCACACTGGGGACAACTATGTGGCAAGGAACTAAGTGTGGCCTCAGAGCAATTGCTAAAATTAAAGGTAGCTTCCAGCCCAACAGCCAGCAGAAACTGAGATACTCAGCCCAACAGGCTGCTAAGAACTGAATCTGGCCAACAACCACATGACGGTAGAATGAGATCCTTCTCCAGTCAAGCCATCAGATGAGATACCTAGCCCTGGCTAAGACCTCAACTGCAAACCCATGACAGATCCTGAAGTAGAGGAGTCAACTATTTCCTGCCCAGATTCCTGACCCACAGAAACTGTGAATTGATACATGTTTGTTGTATTAAGCTACAAAATGTGTGGCAATTTGTTATGCAGCAGTAGATAAATGATACAAATATGAAACTTATTAATTATATTAAAAAGAAAATAGTAACTGTTGAGTGGCTATGCAATTTTAACCTTTTGGATGGTAGATATGAAATTAGAAAAGTGAATAGAACAATTTAATGGGTTAGCCAAATTTTGTCTTTTAAATAAAACTAAGGGGACAGCCAGCAAGTGTTTGGGTTGCCCCAGATCCTGTAACTGCTCATGTTTAAACTCAAAGATGCTAGAAAGAAGTTCTGATATTCAAACTTCCTCTCAGCCTGGACATACTGTTGTGTAGTGTTGGCAAGAAATGACCTGTTCCCCAGGTCTCTGTAAAGTTCTGTATCTACCTCTAGGAAACTCTCAAAAGCTCACCCCATTGAACAAGAAAAACTATCACCATAGGATAATTGCTCTGAAATTTCAGCCACCACCAATATCCAACATCTTCCCAAGATTCATGAAATATAAAAATTAAGTAAGTGTGCCCTCTTACATTTTTCAGTAAAAGCAAATTAGTCATTTTCACCTTGATTAACAGGATAATTACATGTGTAAATCTCTTATTCTGACCCCAAAATTGTCTTTAGATAAATTTCATGCAATTTTTCTGTTTAACAAACCATTACACTTTTATTACTGAAATGGTAATAGAGGTTTATTAGATTTTAAAAATGCCCTACTGACCATGGAAGGCCTTTCCTCTTCCTCAAGTAGCTCTTACATGAAAAAAGCCATTGTCCATTGTGATTACCAGATATTAGTCATAGGTCATAAATATCATTACTTTCTTGCAGTGGGTCTTTAGGGAATTAAAATAGGACAGAGTGAATAAACTGCCCTCTGAACTTAAAAACATCATATTTAGGTTTATAAATATTCAGGAGATGTAGTCAAAAGATTGTCAAAACCAGTTATCATTTGAATTTTTTTACAAACCAGGAAATCAATAAAGCATAATTCTGATCTTGTATTGCCCAAAACCTACACTACTAATACCGAATGGGCAAAAATTTCTTCTGCTGAGGTTTCTCCTCCTCAGTCTGAATCACACTTAAATATTTATTTATGGTTACTCTTGTTATAACAAAACTGCTCTCACATCCATTTTCCCCTAAGTAAAATCTCAATTTTAAAGGACTTCTCAGTAATTCTGAAAGTTGGGGATGCAATTATCTTGGGAGCTTTTGCAGCTGGAAAACCAAAGACCATGAGAATGAAAGCTCATATTGGTTACAAGGATAATGTCTTAAGACAACTGCTTTTCTTCCAGAAAGAAGCTTTGTTAGATAAGAACATTCCAGACAGAATCCCTTCTAATGCTTTAGGAGAGAAAGAGCACCAGGCAGACAAGGTCAGAGAGAGACCTTGGGTCCAAGGTATATTTCTTAGTCTTTTCAATTTTCTTTAATTCAAAACACCATGACAAAGCATCATATTTTGAGGCATTGTTTTCTGGACCCTAGCAATTGTTTAAACCATTTAGATTATGGTATTTCATTATAGCAGCCCAAACTCACATGATTGTATTAGGCCTCTCTGAATACCAAAGTCATTGTGGCCTGAAGGTAAAAGTTCCCTTTCTTTTCTCAAATATTACAACACATTTTGCATCCAACTCCTATCACATTACTCTGTCTCATAGTCTTTGTGTATGCACATCTCTTTTCTGCTGAGTCATTTCAGGCTATACATGCTCCTTTACAAACTTCTTAAAGCTCTGTACAAATTAGGTCCTCTAAAATGTTGGGAGACATACAGACTTTTTATTAAAAAGATTAAAATGATTGTTAATTGATTGCAATATACAGAATTTAACTGCATCCTCATACAAATGAGTTGTTTAAAAATTTATCAGATAATGATGGCAATCTAGAATCCACTTCAAGTTAGTTGGGATAATGGGTGTGGTTATAGATGAAAAAACGCTGACTATGGCTTTACTTGGATACTTGGAGAGAGGTATTATAGTTTTAAAACCACCCACAAACCACCCACCAAAACAATGACAGCATTTATTTTGGTCAAAAGCCTGCAATTTGAGCTGGAATTGGTATGGAGAACTCAAATTCATTTCACTTGGTGTCAGCTAAGTTCTTTCAACAGCTAAAGATTGGGATCATCTAAAGATCTACTAACTCATTATGTCTGTTGTTTGATACTGGCTTTTGGCTAGAACCTTAGCTGGAGCTATTGGCCAAAATACCTGAGACCTGGACTTCCTCACAGTATGGCAGCTAGGTTCCAAAGGTGAGCATTGCCTTTTATAACCTACTTCTTAAGTCATTACTTCTAACACATTCCCATGGTTAGAATAAGCCACTAAGACCCAAAAGTGGGTATGAACAACAGGAAAGGCATAAGAGATACTTCTTGCATAGGAAGACACATCACACATATGTTAATTCTTTCTAAATTAACAAATTTAGCACAATCCAAATAAAACCACCATAAGGTATTTTGGTGGAGCTATTAGAATTATTTAAAGTTTACCCAGAAGAATAAACAAAAATATATAGCCAAGAAAACTCTTAAGAGAACAATGAAGAAATGGTCTTGCCAGGCATCAAACATTCTCCAAATTTTTGATAATTTAAACAGTTTGGTACAGGTGTATAATTAGAAGACAGGCCAGGTCTGAGAAAGGAAATGTGTAAGATAAACCTGAACTATCTTGCTATCAGAAAGCAAGGAAGAAAAGTTACACACTAGCCAGGGTCAATGGCTCATGTCTATAATACCAGCACTTTGGGAAGCTGAGGTGGCAGGATCACTAGCTTTAACAAAAAAGTGAAACACCATTTCTCCAAAAAGTCCTGTAAAAATGAGCCAGACATGGTGGCTCAGGCCTGTAATCCCAGCTACTTGGGAGGCTGAAGCAGGAGAATCATTGAGCCTAGGAGTTTGAGGCTGCAATGAGCTATGACCAGGCCACAGCACTCTAGCCTGGGCAACAGAACAAAACCCTTAGACCTTGTCTCTGAAAAAGAAAAAGAAAGAAAGAAAGAAAGAAACTTAAATATTAACTGAAGGTAAGGCAATTTGAGTATCAATAAGAGTAATAATTACAGTGGATTGGAAAGCATCGAAAATCTGTTTATTTTAAAACTAAAGAAAAAAATCAATTACCTTCAAAGGACAGTAAAGAACCAATTCATTATCCTGAAAACTGGCAAGTTGAGGAAAAGAATCAAGCATTTTATTGTTTTTGCTGTAAAAACTGGGCCTTGGGATAAACAAATAATGAAAGGAAGTTCCCTTTTTGAAAGTATTATAGCTAATAAGTAAAGCAAACTACAATAAATTAATAGACCTAGCTAGTGATCACTAGTTGCTAGCATTAGTAGGAGAGATGACGTACTCAATATCTATGAAGCAGTACTGCTAGGAAAAAAGGATAAGAGTATCAAATCTGAATCCAAGCAACCCTCTACATCCAGGTTTGGTTTCATATAGTCCCTGTAGCTGCACAAGGCTCTGAGCTTAGAAGGGCCCAGGTGTGGTTTAACACTCTGTTGTCCCCATCTTGTAATTTGAACAAGAGGTCCCATATTTTCATTTTGTATTGAGACCTGTAAACTATGTAGCATCCTTGTCGTATCTGGTTACCAATTTACAGGAAATAGACGCAGAAGGACAGTGAGTTTAAAAAGATGTTCATGGCCAGCACCTGTGGCTCAGTGAGTAGGGTGCCAGCCCCATATACCAAGGGTGGCAGGTTTGAACCCAGCCCCAGGAAAACTGCAACAAAAAAATACCCAAGTGTTGTGGTGGGTGCCTATAGTTCTAGCTACTCAGGAGGCTGAAGCAAGAGAATCACCTAAGCCCAAGAGCTGGAGGTTGCCGTGAGCTGTGACACCATAGTACTCTGCAAGGGTGACAAAGTGAGGCTGCCTCTAAAAAAGAAATAGTAATAAATAGGTGGTGCCTGTGGCTCAAAAGGGTAGGGCCCCGACCCCATATGCTGGAAGTGGCAGGTTCAAACCCAGCCCCAGCAAAAAAAAAAAAAAAAAGTAATAAAAGTAAAAAATAAATTTAAAAAAGATGTTCATAAATTTTGATACTTCTTTCTTCAAAAGGTGGAGCCTAATTCCTGTCTCCTTGAGTATGGGCTATATTTGATTTGTTTCTAATGAATAGAATGGACTGGAAATGATACTGTATGACTTCCCAGAACAGATGAGAAGACTCTTTGGCATTTACCTTGCTCTTTATCTAAGCTCACTTGCATTGGAATAAGCCGGCAGACATGTTGTGAGGAGGCTCAAGCAGTTGTGTGGAGAAATCCAAGCAGTGAGGGACCCAGCCAGACCTCAAGCCAACAGCCATATGAGTGAATCATCTTGGAGTCGCTCCTTCAGCTCTACTCAAGCCAGCATACAGTTTGAATGCAACCCATGACAAGACCATGAGCCATACCCATTCAGCTAAGCCACTGGCCCACAGAAACTGCAAGGTAATGTTAATTATTGTTTTAAACTATGTTTTAAGGCAATTTATTACATAGCAATATGTAACTAACACAAGAAGAAACAAAGACCACGTTAAAAGACAGGATGGGGGGTGGTGCCAATGGCTCAGTGGGTAGGGCACCAGCTCCACATACCAAGGGTGGCGTGTTCAAATCCACCCCCGGCCAAACTGCAACAAAACAGCTGGGCGTTGTGGCAGGCACCTGTAGTCCAAGCTACTCGGGAGGCTGAGGTAAGAGAATTGCCCAAGCCCAGGAACTGGAGGTTGCTGTGAGCTGTGTGACGCAATGGCACTCTACTGAGGGCAATAAAGTGAGACTCTGTCTTTATAAAAAATAAAATAAAATAAAAATAAATGACAGCATGGGGATGCAACTGGCAAAATCCAGACTGTGGAAAACTTACAGGAAAATAACCCAGTATCATCAACCAAAACTTTTCAAAGGAAAAAAATGCATATCATAGGGCTCTTTCTTGGATCTGGATTCAAGCAAAATGTTTAAAAAGTTATAGGACAACTAAAACTGTTCAAAATTCTGACTGGATATTTGATGATACTAATAAATTATTGATGATTTTTTAGTAAAGTGAGTGTGATTGATGGTATCATAGTTCTGCTTTAAAAGAGAAGTCTTTGACTTCTAAAAATATATACATAAATAGCTACAGATGATATGGCTGGAATTTTCTTCAAAATGTCTATGGAAGGGAGGCAAATGGTGGGGAAAAGAAACTAAGATTGGTCATGAGTTGATCATTACTGAAGCTGAGTGATGGGAACATGGAAAGTTCATTGGTTCAGCGCCTGTGGCTCAAGTGGCTAAGTCGCCAGCTACATACACCTAAGGTGGCAGGTTCAAATCCAGCCCGGGCCCGCCAAACAACAATGATGGCTGCAACCAAAAAAATAGCCAGGCATTGTGGTGGGTGCCTGTGGTTCCAGCTACTTGGGAGGCTGAGGCAGGAGACTTGCTTGAGTCCGGGAGTTGGAGGTTGCTGTGAGCTGTGATGCCACAGCACTCTACCCAGGAGGACAGCTTGAGGCTCTGTCTCAAAAAAAGAAAGAAAGTTCATTATGTAATTCTCTATTTTTTCATACGCTTGAAATTTCCCATAAAAATTTAGAAGTAAATATACATTGATATCAATGTACAAGTACCACACCATGACATTTAAGAGTGGGCTTAATAAAAAAAAAAAATTACAAGCAAGATGAACACCGTAAGGGATTGAATGCATTATTGTCTAAAATAATTAAAAGTAACAATTTTTAAATGTCAAACTCTAATCCAGACTTTACATTACTAACTAATAAATCTACTTAAGGAAATTCTCTGGTATGGAACTGGTATCTTTGACACGTATTATTTCTCCAATAATCCACAACCTCATAAGTATTAAGCCTTCTTTTTAATCGTTTGATTAAAATCATACTCATATTTTGTCACCAGATGGACTTTTTTCTTCACCTATTCCATCACTTAGAAAAAGGGTGTAAATTCGCACCTTATGATGACTCATGATAGACTTTTATCATTCACATAGGAAAGCAGTAAAGAGAAGGTTATGCTAACCATTTGATGGTAAGAGACATAAACAGATGCTATTCACAAGTCTCAGTGCGCCAATGGCAATTACCACCTGTTCTGCTTCATCTATTAAGTGATATGCATGAAAAAGAAGCCAACAGACAGAAAAATCATGCAGACACGAATCTTTACTGCAACAGTTGCATTTTAAATTCCTTCATTAAAAAATACACACCAAACATAGTTATAATAGAAATTCCTTCATTAAAAAAATACACACCAAACATAGTTATAATAGAGTAATGCAAAGGATATGCAATTGCACCACGACCCCAGGCTGAGACCAGATGACTACATCAAGTTCACAAAGGTCTCATCTTCATTCTCCTTTCCTTTACAAGTAGGAGGGAGGGGGCCTTATTTGCTTTATGCAAATATCTTAGGAAAAGAATTCATCATCGTCATCAACCCAAGATGCCTCATTATTTCCCATTCTTACCAAATCAGAATTTGTAATAACTCACAGCTTAAGGTTGGCTGTAGGTGTCATTAACATGATAGGGAAAAGGGTTGATCCAGGTACTAAACTATAAAGATGGTTTGATTTAACTATTAAAGATAAGCTTGTGTGCAGATAAAAAAAACTTGAGACAGCAAATGCAAACAATATAACCTGGCTCACTGTACCCTCAATGATTCCACAACAATTAAAAAAAAAGAAAAAGAAGGGTGGTGCCTGTGGCTCAAGGAGTAGGGCACTGGCCCCATGTACTATAGGGTGGTGGGTTTAAGCCCAGCCCTGGCCAAAACTGCAAAAAAAAGAAAAGAAAAGAAAAAAGGGCAGTGCCTGCAGCTCAAAGTGCCAGCCCTGTATACTGGAGGTGGTGGGTTCAAGCCCAGCCCCAGCCAAAAACTACGAAAGAAAGGACAGAGAGCAGGAGAGAGAGAGAGAGAGAGAAACGGGGAGGGGGGGGGGGGAGAAAGAAAGAAAGAAAAAGAAAACATGAGAGAAAAAATATTGCAACACATAGGTTAACATTAATAATGGATGTAGTTCTGGATAATAGGACTACAGGTCTACTTTCCTCTACCTTCCTCCTATTTTTTTTTTCTTGACTATCATCTATTACTTTGGTGTGGTTTTTGTTTGTTTTAATTTGAGACAGGGTCTCACTATAATCATAGTTCACTGCAATCTAAGAGACCTGGGATCAAATGATGTTCCTTAGCCTCCCAAGTAGCTGAATCTATAGATATACTCCACCCTGTACAGCTAATTTTTCTGGTTTTTGTAGAGACGGGGGTCTCACTATGTTGCCCACGCTAGTCTCAAACTCCTGGCCCCTAGTGATTCTCCTATCTCAGCCTCTCAAAGTGTTGGGATTACAGGCCCGAGTCAGCCAGCATGCCTGACCTAATATATTTCTTTTTAAATTAAACACTTAAAATGTGATATTATTATTCCTATATGAGAAGTTTTAAAAAGATTTTATTAGCATAGTGACAGGCTAATAAATGTCCTTTATTTAAAAGTTAAACATTTTATTCACTAAAGTTAACTGCTGAAGATACGAACTTAAAATCTATTCGCAAGTTATTTCAAAGTATGTTTTCATAACAAATGACTCAGAATACCTTCTCTCAGTATGAATTATTGATATGTTGCTACAAGATGCTACACATTTTTCTACCAATCTGTCACAGAAATACAAATCACAATCAGTTCCTTGTTTCGTTAAAACCACAGCAATTGGCCAGCCAGGCACAGTGGTTCACATCTGTAATCCTAGCACTTGTGTGGGAGGCCAACATGGGTAGACTGCTTGAGCTCAGGAGTTCTGAGCAAGAGTAAGACCCCATTTTTACTAAAAATAAAAAAACTAGCTGGGGTAGGGGTGGGGTTGTGGTGGGCACCTGTAGTCCCAACTACTCAGGAGACTGAGTCAAGACTTCCTGAGCCCAAAAGTTTGAGGTTGCCGTGAGCTACAATGATGCCAGGGCATTCTACCCAGAGTGACAGAGTAAGACTCTGCATCAAAACAAACAAACAAACAAGAATTTATTGAACAAAAATAGTTTGATTACTGCAAAGTATTTTGTCAACAACCATTTGTTATACAACAATACAAATAAGAACAAACAGATAATTCTGCCTCAAAGGAAAAAAACAATGAATAAGGAAGCAAAACAAGAAATCTGCTAAATAGTCATACATACAGATATTAAATTTTCCTTAAATGTTTTAAAAAATTTTAAAAGGGCAAAAACAGCGGAGCCACTCAGTGGTTAGAGCACTGACCTTGCAAATCAGGGGCCACAGGTTTGAGCCTCATCTGGGCCTGATTATAAAATAAAAAGGACAAAAAGACAAAAAAAGTGTTTATAAAAACTATCATGATAGTCTGTAAACTGGCAAACATGGGCCACGGTTACCCAAAATCATACACAGTAAGCACTGTCTTCTCCTAGAGCAGCGGTTCTCAACCTGTGGGTCATGATCCCTTTGGGGGTTGAACAACCCTTTCACAGGGGTCGCCTAAACACATCCTGCATATCAGATATTCACATTACAATTCATGAAAGTAGCAAAATTACAGTTATGAAGTAGCAATGAAAATAATTTTATGGTTGGGGGTGAACACAACATGAGGAACTATATTAAAGGTCATGGCATTAGGAAGGTTGAGAACCATTGCCCTAGAGGGATGTGTAGGTATATACTTAAGAGATCCAACATTAGCCCTTAATGCAGTGCTTTTCAGCCTTTTCTATCTCATGGCACACTTAAATTATGTTGATCAAAACAAATAACAAAGAATAGAACATACTTACTATGCTTTGCACTTCTTTCGAAAATAATTTAAAATTTTTTGCAGCACACCTAAGATCCTCTCATGTCACAACAGTGTTCTACATATAGCACATGGGTTGAAAATCACTGCCTTAGAGGAATGTAGATACAGCCACCCTCAGTTACCTTTCAAATAATCATGCAGGCCATACAGAAACATAAGGAATGGAATCTCTTGGTTTGGGGTCCATCTACATGTTAACCTTGAGATCTCAGTTATCTGTGACTGAGATTTAAAAAAAAAAAAAAAAAAAGAGGGGAGGCAAGTGCTTCCAGTACAGGAAACTAAGGGGAATTAATAGCACCCAAGGAGCTAATATTATATTCCAGCTCAAAGGAAAAGCTTAAGAAATCCCTTTGGCTTTGAGAGTCTCTTCAAACTGAATATATGGATGAAGCCAGTGGGTTGATCTTCCATTTGCTTTTTAAAGAGGATGAACTCATGAAATTGGACGGTCATCTGTAGTTTTTCTGGTTATCCTCCCAGACTGTTAAATGTAAAACACTTGATTTGGGTCATATTACCACAGTAGCACTTCACCAGCCTTTCAACCATCACTTAAAAGTTTTCCTTAGTAGCACTCAGCATCTGCTGGCAATAATTATACTAAGAGTTCCTCTTCAAACAAATATTTCTATTAACTAATCAGGGAATATAATTAAAGGAATCCACTTCTGAGAACATAGACAAGTGTAAAATGGAAGATAAACTTTTAGATAAAATTTCCAACTTCTTTCTATCCATGTATCCCCCTCTGATGAAACTTGATGAACATGTCCACTGTTATAGAAAAGACACGTAATTGTTTATACTTTCACTTACCCATTCATATGTTTTGAGGACCAACAAAATTCTAGCAGAACTTCAGGGAGTAACCAACTGAAAGCACTCATATGTCCTCAAAACAGAACCTCACACAATACTCAAGGATCTAGGAAACATCTTTTTCAAACAAGTTTATAGTTAGACTTAGGTGGAAAGAGATCTAGAAATGTCAACTGGTTATGGCACATAAATATGACAACCTGTGAGTAAAGGACTGATGCTGTCACAGGGACATGAGACAGGAAAGGAGTGTCACTGATCTCTGGAAAGTAGGCCCATCAGAAAGATGCAGATCAAAACACTTTTTATTTGGGAAAATGGGGAGAGAAATTAAGACAAAATCATGCCCCAGTTACTGTTACTACATTACATGGTCAGAGAAAGATATCCTACAGGAGGAATCAGTGGAAAACATGGGATCAAGGAAGGCTGAATCTGGGTAATTGTTATTAAACCGCTGCTTGGTGCCCTGCTCCAGTAGTATACACCACTATTAGAAAATTACTGTGTTAAGGTTCTTCATGAGGCTTACTGGGACTTTAAACTCAAAGCATTAAAGCACCATTATGCATGTGAGTCAAGGCTTAAGGTTCACATTATTTAGATAACATCATTTTGGTCAGTTATAACTTACCTACTATGACATACTTTAGTTTTGCAGTTTTTGGCCGGGGCTGGCATATGGGGCTGGTGCCCTACTCCTTTGAGCCACAGGTGCTGCCAATACTATGACATACTTTTACATTACATTTCTCACTGAGTCCTTGTTGTAATATATGATTTTTATGACTTACAACATTTTACATAACAAAATTTAATCTGAAAGGAGGGTACATTATATACAATAAGGTCAAATCACTTATCAACTTTAAGTACCAAGTACTTGTCAATGTTTTTGAAATACTGATTTACAGATAGAAGTTAAGGGTAACAATTTTTATTACATATTTTGAACATGAACAAAACACAAAAAGATTCACCCTCAAATTTAAACATATTTTGTACATTGGTTCTAACAAAACACTGGTGTTCATGATAAAAATCAGAAAATTAGAAGATAAAGACCATGACAACATTTAAAAATACTACATGGCAAATACACTCTTAGAATTTTCTATTAAATTTAATTATCAGAATTTCCATATCTAACTTTATTCCTATACACCCACATTCCACTCTATCTCCCCACTTGGATCTCAATGCTGCCCTTATTCAGTCTACCTTCATCACTGGTTTTTGTCAAACACCAAAGGCCCATCAAAGACAGACATGGTTGATCTACTCCCATCTATTTTAAGCAATGGCATCTCAACAGAAAAGAAGGTGGGCCTCCGTTGGGCCCCATCTCTGGCTGTCTCACAGTGACAGTAATGCCTTCATAACCTTTCTCTAACGCTAGTCTTCACACATCCTACCACAGCTCACTTGATTCATTCAGTATTTAGCTCTTCCTGACTCTAGATTAAGCAACTGTAAAAACCCACAAGATTCTAAGGGCTTTATTTCATGAACTGTTTGATAACCTATGTGGATAATAAGGGAAAACTCTATAATATTAATAGAACTGGCTATTACTGCTTCATAGGAACAAAACTGTCCTCTACTTCTGGGGCTGAATGGAGCTTAAACGGGCATAATAGAGCTTGAATTTGATACTAAATAATTCAAGAATATGCATCTTTATTTCTTTAAAGATGGTGCCACAGAAATGCCCAGTCTCCTGATTAAAATCCCAAATGTGGTGAAATGTTCATTTATTAAAAGGCTGACCTTTTCAATTGAACATGTCTTTGAGTTCAGGTTTGTTCTTGCCTTTGTGGAATAGAAATGGGGTATATTTTAACCAAAATGTATAAAGAAACTGGAGGGGAAAAACTAGCAATGTGATTGATTTTCCATATTCTTTTTTAAAAAAAATTTCCCCTGAGTTTACACGTGAATATCAATTCTTCACAAAAGTGCCTCAATTAAGAGAACGAAATATGATAAGATAGGAAAATCTGTTCATTTATAAACATAAGGGACATTCAACCTCAAATAAAATAATAAAGATTCAACACCACAGTAATACACTTCCAGTGAAGTCATACGCATTCCACTCTAAGCTCCTAGCACCAGGTAGACTCCAATCATAGGTAGAAATATGCCGTGTATAGTAGCTAGATGCAGCATCACAGTTCTTTAGCATATTATAGTCAGGTAAATAAATACATTACAACATACTGGTGATGAAATGCAATAGACTAACATGACGGAGGTTTAATATATATATATATACACACACACACATACACACATATATGTATATTAGATATATATGTATACATATATATTATTTTTTTTAACTAGGAAGCCCAGCTGTAAACATTCAAATTAAACTACTGCACCCCCAATCCAACCACACAAAAATCATCTTTTGGCTATAAAATCATGAATAATAATTTGTACGGTATGGCTCTTTTGTCTCGATAGTTTTCAGAAAAAGAAATGAGCTGTGTTAAGTGTTTTCACTGATTTCTCCATCTTGAATAGCTGTCAGTTCTGGAACATCATTCATCCTCAGAACATCTGCATAGAGCAAATAATTGTGTAGACTTCTTGGAAGTGGTAACTGATGAATAAAACTATCAGACTGTAGGTGTTCTGGTTTTAGACTGGACCGAATTTCCAAACGACACAGATGGGTTAAGTATGGGATAGAGGCTGGAGAAACAAACAAAACAAAGCACAGTGAAACTTTTTAAACAGAAAGATATAACAGTACATTATAGTAAATGCCTTTTTATTCTTTTCTCCATCTCTGCATAGTAGAAGTAACATGTTGCTTAGAATTACTTTGAAAGACAACTTCTTTGAGCCAAGATGACCATAATAAACCTTATTATTTATTTATTTATTTATTCATTCATTCATTCATTCATTCTTTTCTACAGTCTTCACCTGGTTCTCACCCTCCAGTTGTTGGTCATATATTTAAATTCTATATCCTAGGGTCACAAACCCTGAATATTCAAATTCTAAATATCTAACAATCTTAAACGGCATTTAAAAAATGAGTGAACTAACTTTGACAGCTCACAGTAGCAAGTGCTACATTCTTCTTAGTTTGCTCCATTACGAATGGTTTCCACACCTAACACACCAAGTGAATAAATATGTAGCTTGCAAGTTTTCCTATTTTAACCATAACAGAATGAAATTTTAAAATTGGCACCAGAGAATGGGGTCATTTACAATGCCTTCTATGCCATATGCCCAGGTACTTCACATACATCTCTCTTAATCTGCTTCAACACTGGAGGCATATTATCATGCTATTACACATAAAAAAGAACAGAAGTTTACAAAGAGGTTTAAGAAACTGTCAAAAAGTCACAGAAGATAGTAAGCGGTAGTGGCAGATTTATAACCACTGGAGAACAAGCCAAATTGGACCAGTACACGTTTGTTAGGGGAAGCTTAAGTGACAGGTCCACCATACATCAACGACAAACAGAGCTGTTGTTAACTAGATCTAGCATTCTTTAAATTGTGATTAAGCCCAAAACAATTTGCTACTGTCTTCTAAACCTCTGAAACTATTGTAAGTTTCAGAAGATTTTTCCATTTAGTAATAAAAAAAAAAAAGAAAGAGTACAGTTACTTCAGATATTAGTTTAAATTTTAATTGCACCATTTTGGTTTTCCTCCTAATAGCACAATAGATCACTGGCCTAATGAACAATTAGAGGTAAAAACTGTGTTCAGCTAAACTGAGGGAGTCTTTCATGTGTAGATTATTAACAAAGATAATAATAATATGTCTGTCAGTGCCATTTTAGTTTAATATGCCAATGAACATCAAGGGAATTTTATAACCATATATGCAATATTTCAAAGCACATAAAATTCTTATCAACAACACTTTAGTGATGCATGGTATTTCCAGATGTGTTGCCATCAGACTGAAAGATCAAGCCACGCCTTGAATTCATAATACAAAAAAGGTACCGAATGTACTAATAAAATATACTTTCATGAAAACCATTAAAACTCAATTTTAATTCGTTAAATAATCTCTATGTTCTTAGATTATGGCACTAACTATAGCTTAGAAAATAATATCTGAAACCATGCTAACTTTTAAGTCATTTTTCTGACCTGATCATTTTCTGGTATATTAAACCCAGTTTATCTATAAATCTCTTATCATATATGCAACTTTTAACTTTTCCTCCCTACACAGAATTCTTTCATTTTGTCCATTTTGTTATATGGACTGGCAGAACAATCAAAATATAAGGCCATGTGTTATACAAAGTTTTATTAAAATCAAAAGCAAATACAGGTATCAAAATAAACCCCATAATTCTTAATCCATTAAGCAAAACGGTGTTCTATTACATTCTTGTTTTTAAGGGATATGGTCTATTCAAATCTGTGCTTTATTTAACAGTGATTTTTAGGATACTATAGGCTGGGCACTTAATGAAAGTACTGAAGTCAAGTAAGTCAGAAATGATGATGGCAATAAACAAAGGCAGTAGCAGAACGGAAAAAATAAGAATGAGGCCCGGTGCAGAGGTTCATGCCTGTAATCCCAATGCTTTGGGAAGCTGAGACAGGAGGATTGCTTGAGGCCAAGAGTTCAAGACCAGCCTGGGCAACACAGCAAGTCCTCTATAAAAATAATAATAAAATTTAAAAAGAAGAATGGATTTGGAGGGTATTTACAAATTAGAGCTGACAGTATGAGATAACCTATCGAGTATGAGTGTTTCTCCAAAAATGGAAAGACTTACTCATCTACAATTGAAACAGGATCATGAAACTAAGAAACTACTTGTCCACCTTTACCCCACCAAAGAAAATAATGTCATCACAGACAAGAGTCCTTTCATGTTTCAGTTAAATTTCCAACTTTTGGCATATTCTAACCTCCTAACCGTCCCTGAATTATGTGGCCGCTTAATAGCCTCTAAGAAGTTAAGTCGGTAGGAATATAGGTGATTATGGAAAGACTGCCTTACAAAAAGATAAAGATTGAGACTATTGCCTTTTTCGCAGTTTTTTTGTTTTTTTGTTTTTTTTGCCAGGGCTGGGTTTGAACCCACCACCTCTGGCATATGGGGCCAGCGCCCTACTCCTTGAGCCACAGGCGCCTCCCAGAGACTATTGCCTTTTTCTCTATCTGCATCTACTTCTTTGTCTCCTCAAAATGAATTCTGCACCAACTATGAATCACTTTCCAAACAACATGAATATGTTACAAAGAATTCTCCCTAGAACCACATACCTCACAGCACAGATCATACACCTAACTTGGAGAAAAGGCACTGGATGACATTTTACATCATCAAATGTATACATATTGAGACAGAGTCTCACTCTATTGTTCTGTTGTCTTGTCCTCCTTTGTGCAAGAAACAGTGGGTCCTAAAAGTCCACGACCTCTATGACCCAAGAGCAAATGACAGGCTCAGTGGACGCTTCACCTAGTGCCCTGGCCTGATCCTAATGAGGAACTGTCACATGCCCAAAAGGGTCATGGCAGGTAGAAGAAGTAGGAAGGACACAGCAGCTGGTGCTACCTTCCCTATAGTATCTCATGCCTCCTTATGTACGAACAGAAGATCCAACTCCCTTTCCCTTCCTGGAATGGCACAGAAGCCTCTTAAAGAGTGATTCTCTATAGCTTCCTTTCATCACCTTGAGAACCAAGAGGAAACTTGGATAAAATGAGAGTTCCCATGAATGAGTTGGTTCTTATACTTATGAATGAGTCAGTTCTTCTACTTCTAGAGGTTATTTTAAAATTTTAAGTTCTAAACTTTGCAATTCAGGCCTACCAAGAATACAAACGATAAAGCAGGCATACTTCATTTTCAAATCAAAAGCTATGAACTCTGTCTAACTCAAAAAATCCCCCACACCTTGGTCCTAACACCCTCCTCACAACATGGTTTTATGCCTTTTGTATATTGGTGACTTTCATTTCTTTCATTCTCAAGGAAGCTGCTGTCCACTCATGATGAGAAATATTTCCTTCTAGTCTTATTCAATTCCCTAAGAAGCTGGGTGATCTTAGCTTTTTCGTAATACTTATTTCAGGCAGGAGTGTTGGTAATGCCCTACAGTTGGTCCTTATTACTAGATTTAAGAGCCTGACTTAAGGTTTTATGAGTTTTGAATTTAAAAGAAAAAATTTATAATTGACTTTAAATTTTAACAAGGCTCCATCTACCCCACTTATAATGTTTGCCTCACAGAGCCTGGATAAATAATCACATTTTTAAGATTCTTTAAATTTTACTATATATAGTTCGTGTATATTTATATAGTTCATCATTTTGGAAGACTTGAGTGAAAGGATTGGTAGGAGGTCTACTGGGATCCCATCTGGAACCACTGAGGAATGAATGAACTCCCCTATGGGGACCAACTTTTAAATGGCTGCACTAATTTTAACAGAAAATATCTAAATAACTAATCTACAAATAAAGCTCCAAAGTCTTGAAGGGAAATAAATCTAGAGGGATTTTTATTCACTTGGTTGCAAAAATAACAATGTAATCTATATTTCAGTTATCTCTCTACTATCCTTAAAACAGGTATTTGAAATTCTGAAAGTAATACTCTCTTGTTTTAATTGATATATAGCTGTTCCAGAGGTCCATTTGTACACATATCCAATGCTGTGGATATGTGGGAAGAGAGAGAGATAGGCTTTCAAACAGCATTAGTTGGCTTGATACTCAGAACATTAAAAAAACTGATTTAACTGTCCTAAAGCAATCATTTCTCCTCTCTTAGCTTATCAGTATTAGTGACCTAATGACTAGAACACATAAAAAAAAGTTTCAGTTGCTCTAGGTAGGATGTCCAACCTTTTTTCTTCTCTACTACACAATGGACAGAGAGCTGTCTTGGGCTACACATTAAATAAACAAACACTAACAAAAGCTGATGAGCAAAGAAAAGGTCTGTGCATAATTTTCATCCTAACCAATATCACATATAGGCAAAACAGTCCTCACATAATTCTCATGTGGCCCACAGGCCATAGGTTGGGCAATAATTTCTCCTCTCTCAGCTTATGGACAGACTGCTCATAACTTCAAAACGTCCTGGCAAATGTGGGTACAACCCATTAGTATCTAGTTCAATAAGGATCTCCCCTCAAAAACAAAAAACTTCGATTAATAGGAGGTGTGGGAAGCTAAAATTATAAGTGGGTAGATGGAACCATGTTAAAATTTTAAGTTAACTATAAATTTCTCATTAAAAGACAAAAACAAAAAAACCAAGTCTGGCTCTTAAATCTAGTAATAAGGGCAAAAATCAAAATAGTATTAAGCAACGCAGAAATCTGCAAAAGTTGTGAAGGTCCACTATATGGTTGATATTTGGGAGGCTGAAAGTTTGCCATTCGACAAATAGGTCATATATCCAACTTTTTTAAGGTGACAGGCAATTACTGATTGTATTCTTATTAATAATCAGAATCTGCCTAACCCAGATGAATGGCATCCAGAGCAAATGACTAGAGTTAAGAACCATATGAATAGTGGGCTCTGATTATCACTAAACATTTAGCTTTATTAATTTTATGGGCTTAGACTAGACACAACACACAATTTATCCTATATTTTTAAAAAGCCCCCAATTGCCCTACTGCCAAACTTAGAGACCTTTTAGTTTACTGAACATTGTGTTTAAAACTTAAGTCAAGGCTTTGCAGATTAATATTTAAAATAGGGAGCAGGTGGGCTTTTGCTAAGCTATCACACCATAGAGCATTCATATAGACATTAATTACCAAGTATACTACTCCATTATATGCAGCTTTGACCTTTCCTTGGTCACCAACACTAGGATAGGAACTGGTTATGGGTTAACTTGGTTATGGACTATTATGCTATGGTAACAAATAAACTCTATGTTAGTTTCTTATTCATGCAAAATCCTCTACTGGTCAGGTGATTCTTCTAAAGTTACAATGACTGTTCCAGGTTACATTCATCTTGTGTCACCACCATCTCAAACTTGGCTTTTAAGTTTTTCAACATGGGAAGTGAGAGCAAAGACTGCTCATACCCAACAGTTAATGCTTTGACTACTTAGCCCATCACACGACAATCAAGGCTGAAAAAAGTGGTCTTTGTCCTAAGAAAAAGGAAAATGAAAGAGAATTCCTTTAATTGAGGTCTGTCTCTGCTACTATGACAAAAGCTACTGCGGAAATGATATGAGGTGGATACTATCCCTTGTTACACACCCAAGAGGAAACCAAGACTCAGAGACATTAATAATTTCTGCGTAACTAGAAAGTGGTAGAGGGTCGTCTATTTAATTCTAGAGCTCCAATCTTTAACCACTATATTCTGTCTGATGTATATTCCATTAAGATTCAAAGCTGGCAAAGAAGTTTAAAATTTTTCTTTGGGATGGGTCTGGACAGGGGTCTGTGAAATGCATCAGCTATGGACAGCCAGAACACGCTCAAAAATGGCACCAAGATACCCACCCTGGGGCTGGGTAGCTGGAAGTCCCCTCCAGACCTGGTGACCTGCATTGGATATGTGTACAAATGGACCTCTAGAACAGCTATATATCAATTAAAACAAGAGAGTATTACTTTCCGAATTCAAATACCTATTTACATTGACTACGCCCATATGTGTCAGAATGAGAATGAGGTGGGGATGGTCATCCAGGAGAAGCTGAGGAAGCAGGTGGGGAGGCCTGAGGAGCTCTTCATGGTCAGTAAACAGTGGTGCTAATGAGAGCTTGCCAGAACAGACTCAGTGACCTAAAGTTGAACCACCTGGACCTCTACCTTACTGACTGGCCAATAGACTATTAGGGTGGGAAGGAATTTTTCCCATTGGACATACTTTGTGCATATGGGTGTCCATGGAAGAACTGGTAGATGATGGGCTAGTGGAGGTATCTGCATCTCTAACTTCAACCATATCCAGATTAAGAGGATCGTAAACAGACCTGGTTCAAAGTATAAGATGGTGGTTATACTCAGCTAACTCAGGAGAAGTTAATCCAGCACTGCCAGTCCAAAGGCATCGTGATGACTGCCTACAGTCCCCATGGCTCTCCAGAGAGACCCTAAGCTAAAGCCTCAGGATCCTTTCCTCCTAGAGCAGTGGTTCTCAACCTGTGGGTCACGACCCACAGAACTGTATTAAAGGGCCACAGCACCAGGAAAGTTGAGAACCATTGTCCTAGGGGATCCCGGCCAAGCACAGCAAAACTCCAGCCCAAGTTCAATCCAGGTCCCCAATGTAGTATATGGCCTGTATTCCTCAGCAGTGGGACAACCTGTAGACTGGTCAGCCAGGGCTTATCCAGCTTGATGTTGGCTCAGAAGAGCAGTCTCTTCCTGCTTTCTTCTTTTTGCCCATCTAGGGAACATACAACCTAAATATTTTTTCTGACCAAGGAGAAGCAAAATCTACAAAGTCAAAACAGTGTCACTAGCAGTTTGAGTTGTGACTGCTTGGAACTGATAATCCTTTCAGCCAGACTTATCTTTGCCTCAAATAAAAGGTGCTTTGGGGGACTTGAAAAAATGGTATAAAATATGGTTGGGCCCTAATGCCCATCTTTTTAACAAGTAAGTTAATGATATGTTATCAATTAAGCAAGATACATGCTCTAAAGAAAAAAATAAAAGTAAATAAAATTAAGGAAGATATACTCTAAAGAAAAAAATAAAAGTAAACATTCTTTTAAAAACTAATATATTTTATTACCTTAAACTAGAAATGACTTGTGCAGATAATAGGAATGCTGGTTAATTATATCCAGAAAAGATAGACCAACTATTCCTAAATCCAAGTTTTGTTTCTATAACTATCAATCTCAAATAACTTATAAGATGTGGCTACCCTGGCATATTTACCACAAATGATTTCTTTTAAAGGATATGTGAGAAAAGAGCATTGCTCAAAACTAGGAGCATTGTTCAAAGTTTCAAAGGAAACTTTGGCTTAAAATATAGATACTTGCTCAGCCTACCTTACTTAGGAAGGAGTATTCATTATGTTCCTTGAGTTTCATAAGGGAACACTTACCCTACCACAGATCTACTTTTATTTTTCATTTTTCTTTTGCTCCTACTTTTAAGAACAATTGTTTCTTAACAGTACATTCTCAACTCAACTTGCAATACAATATAGCTGCATTCTGAAAATTCTCAGATAGTGTAATTTTGAACTCATTGCTATACCCTACTAATAAAAATTGAGTTAAGAGGAACGGTATTTAGAGAGAACTGCTCAAAGGTCACATAGGCCATCCATTCTCTAGAAATTGTAAAAGCTAGCCCTTGGTCAAATAATAGCAGCACCCCATGATTGCATTAATGTACACAGCTATGATTTAATAATTAAAAATAATAATAATAATAGCAGCAGAGACTGAGTACCTGAACCACACTGTACTGACTACTTAAGATAGTGTTTTTCAACCTTTGGTATCTCTCAGCCCACTTGAACCTATAGTTAAAAATTCATGGCACATTTAAATTATGTTTATTAAAAAAAGAGTAAAAAAAGAATATATTTACTGTGTTTTGAACTTCTTTTGAAAATAATTTAATTAATGATCTTTAAAATTTTTCAAGGCACACCTAAGATCCTCTTATGACACACCAGTGTGCCACAGCATATTGGTTGAAAAATCATAAAGAACTATTTTTACTGAATTGTACTTTCATATGATAGTAACACTCCTCACTGAAGACTCATAAAAGAAAAGTCCCAAGAAACTATGGCTACTGAGATATTATCTACAAAGCTGTAACAGCAGCCAAAATTATTTGTACTTCTAAGCAACAGGTTTGTTTTCTCTTATGAACCTTCTCACCTAGGGTCAACGACTCCAGAGTTCAGTTCTATAGGCAAGTATCAAATTACCATTTCTGTGCTTTCCCTGACTCCATTTTATAAACCCTCTCCACCTTCGTTTTTCTTTTCCTTCCACTTTTAACTTCTGTACTGTTTTGTGATAATATGTATATTTAAAAAACTGTTTTAAATTCTTTTTTAGAATGAAGCAGGGAGCACTGGAATAAAAAGATCAAGAAAGTTTCCTAGGACCCTTTTAGGATCCTTTGTAGGCTCTAGATCCATTTAACACTCTGGATAGAATTCTGTATTTGATCGTTAGAATTCTGTATTTGATCGTTAAAGGTTCACACCAAACTAAAGCCAAGTGCTTTTTTCCATAAGAATTTAATTACATACACTTGATCTTGGTCAGTTAACTAGGAGTTGGTGAATTTTTTGATTAAGACATATGTCTATGGCTACGTGGGTCAACTATAACGGTTGCTAATGTTTCTCAGAGGTTATGTGTAAGGCACATTATTAAAAGAAAGTTACTAAAACTGCAACCACTGAGTAAATTTTTACTTGGTATACATTCCCTTTCTGATAAGAAAACCTTCTTGGAGCTAAATCTGACTCAAGGATTAAAAGATGAACAGTAAAGAATAATTTTCTATTTTTGTTTATGAATGATCATGGTGAGTTGTTACTTCCTTAGAGAGGAAAAAGGAGAGGGAAGGAGAATTTTGACTATGTACATGGCACATCCAGAATTTGAAAAGTACTCAGAAAAAAACAGAGAATATATTTCCCTACGGAGAGATACCACATACTTAATGGAGCTTGGAGCTGAGAATTCTCCAGGGGTTTACGAACACTGGCAGAGGTTCATAAAGTAGTTTTTTAAAAATCTGAAAGAAATATATTGACAAAGCAGCAGTTGTTCGTACTATTATAAGTTACTAAAAGCAAGATTGCCACATGTGCAGACAGGCAATCAAAGAGTTGTCCTTGCAGGCTTATTCCCATTGCTGTTAAAACCCTGGCCATGCTTCTGCTTAGTAGAGATCCTGCAGCTCAAAATCCAGGTAAAGGAGGGAGTCCAGAGGACCAACATAGAGCATTCTGAAAATTGAAGAGAAAAAAGGTGCCTTAAGAGAGCCTTGAATTGCAGAAAGGAAGAGAATCCTAACCCCATCTGAAACTCGGCAACTAAGTTTTCCTCCCAGTTTTACTAAAATTCCAGCATTACAATGGCTCCTGCTATCTGCACATGTGGAAACACTGGGGAATACTCTGAGAGGCCAATGTAAGTAGGAGGAAGAATGTAAGCTTTTCCTAAGTAGTTTGTAGAAGAACAAAGTTCAAAAATCTTCCCAAGACAGGATGACACACAAGTCACTGCAGATCGGGATTGCTTTATCATGGCACCGTTGACATTATCAGCCACATAGTTCTTCATTGTGGGAGGCTGTCTCGTGCCTTGTAGGACAATGTTTAGCACCAGCCCTTACCTCTGCCCACTAGTAGAGATGCTAGATAGTAATAGCATCCCTAATAGTTGTAACAACCAAAACATGTTTGCAGACATTGCCAAATGTTCCCATGGAGGCAAAATCACTCTGAACACCACTGCTACGGTTAAAACAAATAACAAACAGCTACCAGGGTTAACTCACTCTCTTTACAAATAACACTCTCAAATCATCTCACTTCCTGAACCAGAAAACAGAGAGAAAGGAACAGAAGAATTTGTAGAAAAAATTGACAAGTTCAATTTTGTATGTCAAGTTGTAGGATACTAAGTAGAGATGTCTAAAAGGCAGTTGGATATATGGCACTGGCACCAAAGAAAGAGGTGGTGGCTAGAGAAATAGACCAGAAAAGCATTAGCCACATTAATACCTCTGAGGAAATTTTTTGCAAATCCTCAGCCAAAATAAAATCCTCTTAAGAGATGATGACTATTACTCTACACAAGCTCTACCTAGTGCCTAATTAAACAAGAAGCCCTTGATAGATTTAGTCTACTACAGGGTAATGTTCTCCAGTACAATTTTTACCTTCATCTGGGCAAACTTGCCATATGTTAAGGTCTTCAGAGTAAACTCTCACATATTTTTACTAATTGATACGTTGCAATAATTTCCCATTTGGCATATGTTCTCTCTTTTGACTCTTTGTTCCCAAATCCGTTGTTCCATATTCTGTCTGTTCTGAATAGATATTTGTTCTCTACTGCTATAGATCATAATTAGTAAAAGAAAATGCAATTCTCAACATTAAGAATTACAGGCAGTGAATCTTCCAACATTAATCATTAAGGAAGTTCTGTCCTAGAAGGCTCAGAGACTTCAAACAGATTATCTTTTTTCAACAGAAACCTCTCTAAGAGTTTGAATACACCTCAATTCAAGAGTGTATTTTCCCAAATATTTGGTTTTGATTGAGAAAATTTACTTGAATGTACTTTTCTAAGAAATTATAAGGCATTTCTACATATGCATGTTTGTTAAAAACATTTTAAATGTTTTATGTAGTTATATTTCATGTAAAATAGCATTAAGAAACATTTTTCCTAACTTAAGACATAATCTGGTTAACAAAATATAGTGAAAGCAAAATAAATCTGAATAATTAAATACAAATGCTTGGCATATATTACGTTTAAGCCAGCTTCCTTGTGTGAAATCTTCCCCACTGCTGTGTTCTTTAATTTTTTTAATCAGCTTAAGAAATTTTTAATAAGTGGACACTGAGAATTTTTTTGTAACAGCATTTAAAAGTATTAATCAAACAAAATAAAATAAAACAAAGCAAGACAAAAATATCAATCAGACTGGGCACAATGGCTCACTCCTATAACACTAGCACTCCGGGAGACTGAGTTGGGAGTATCACCTGGGGTCAGGAGTTCAAGACCAGCCTGAGCAAAGCAAGGCCCTGTCTCTACTAAAAATATAAAAATTAGCCAGGTGAAGTGGAACATGCCTGTGGTCCCAGATATTCCGAAGGCTGAGGCCATTGCACTCCAGCCCAAAGAACAGAACAAGACTCTGTCTTTAAAAAAAAAAAAAAAAAGAATTAATTCATAGAATTTTCACCCAGCTCACAGACACAATTATATCATACCAAAAGACTGGGATACATTCAATAAGGATATGTATAAAGGATGGCAATATTTCCTTTTAATGATAATAAAATATTACAAAGAGAACATAAATCCACATAGACTCTAAAGAGGAAAATTAAGTTTAAAATTGTTCTGACTACAAACTAAATATTTAATAAGCAGATTTTTAGAATCCACTTTTTTTATATAATAGTTATTAAAATAAAAGAAAAAACCAGTAAACATCTGCTTTTCTTTATTTGCTCCTTAGGCTAACTTATAAAGTCAGATATGATTTCCACTGAAGGAAATTACCATCCCTCTCCTCCATAATCCCACCCTTTCCTTACAGAAAAAAATTCAAATTATGCCCAAATTGACATTTGTTTTCCAATGAATCTTTTCACTTAAAATTACAACACAGTTGGAGAAGCAAGAGAAAGAAAAGTAGTGAAGTGTGTTTGAAAATTATTCTTTCTTGGCTCGGCACCCGTGCTCAATGGTTAGGGTGCTGGCTACGTACACCCAGGCTATCAAGTTGGAACAATGACAACTACAACAACCAACAACAAAAATAGCCAGGCACTGTGGAGGGCACCTGTAGTCCCAGCTACTTGAGAGGCTGAGGCAAGAGAATCCCTTAAGCACAAGAATTTGAGGTTGCTGTCAGCTGTGATGCCACAGCACTCAACCAAGGGCGACAGACAGAGACTGTCTCAAAAAAAAGAAAAAAAAATTATTCTTTCTTACCAATATGTTGTTGTAGAGTCCAAGAGGAGTTTGAAGCACGAGCAGAGACCATCTTTTCAATAGCTGGTGGAAGTCTCTTCCAATTAGTAAACTCCAAAGTAAAGATAAGGGTGTCATCGCTGACTGAGTCAATCCTACATTGGCAAGATGTTAACATGTCATTAGATATAAAATATGTCAAGGATCCCTCCTGAAAACAAAACATCACATACCTATTCTTACAAAATCTTAATGAGAAAGGTAGACAAAACCAGAGTGCAGAAAGTATTTATGTGACCAGAGGCATTTTCAGTGCGTATGAATAACCTATAGGTTCCCACTAACTGAACTGTCTGTGTAACTGACCAAGAGCTGACGTGAGGAATTTCTACTCTGAGAGAGGAAACAGCACCAATATTACCAGTGGATCTGCCATTATCTCCTCCCAGTTGGACCACCTTGCCAAATGCAGATTGCCATCCTTCCAGACACATAATTTAATAATCCTAAAAGGCAAACACCCCAAACTATTCCTAAACTGAATGTAAAAGAGATAGCTTGTTTCTGACCAACTTCCAGGGATATGGAAGTTGTTCCATAGCTGTTCTCCTCTAAGAACCATGTTCATTATAGATTCAAATCTAAACGACACATCAGAGTAAAATTCATCATTAAAGACTGAAAGGGGTTCCAGTCTGTTCCTTCAAAATAACATCAGATTCCCTACCAATCCACCCAAGAGGCTAAACCAAATCTTACAAGCTCTTGAAACCTAACAGAAAAAGCACTAGTTTAAGAAAAGTCCTGACTACAAATAATATGTAGACTACTTTGCCTGAATTCTTTAAGCCCCAACACATGGACTCTAAAATGAGAGCAATATATAACCTGCCCTTTGCAGGAGACTATTTATAAAAATTAGATAGTAACATAGTAAATATGCTTTTAATACTATAAAATGGTATATAGTAGATACGTAACTGAGATTACTAGAACTGATTTGAAAACTTCAGTACTACATTTTAAGAAGTACCAAAACATAGACATAAAATTTTGTGAAGTATAAAGAGAACTCTAAATTTTAACAAGATTACCCATACCATACTCAATTAGATATTACCCTACTATCACAATGTTTGAAGAAAGATAAAATTATTATAACTTGTGGTGATTACTACTAAAAAAATTCTTTTCAAGATCCCCTTTTTAGAGATATTACTGAGCAAGAAGAAGGAAAGGAAAGAAACTGAATATTACTCTAAACTTACCATCTCAAAGACAACCTATTTCTAGTAATTCAGAGTTAAAGTATCCTTGAAATGGCTGATTAGAGATTATGAAAACCATTTTCCAAATTCTTAATTCTCCAATATGCAAACATATTAAGGAAGAACTTAAAGTATAGTACAAATGCCTTGGTTAAATATTTTACTTCTCAGTCACTTCTCAGAGAAATCACAACTTATCAGGAACTATTGTGACTAAATGAAAGGATAAAACATATTCAAAGATAAACAATGTCAACTTTCTAGGAGTCCCACACTGAAGGTTACTTGGTTCTAATTCATTATTTCTTTTTTAATGGTTTCACTTTTCTGCCTTAATGTGCTTTAGGTTTTACTATGACCAAACACAAGTCATTTTTATGCAGTTATCTGAACATACACGCAAGAAGTAAATCTGTTTGCACAGCTTTAGTTAATATAATGGTGAATTTATTTTACCAACACTGATAATGCCACTAAAAATGTATTGTTACTAGTATATTACATTGACCACTACATTGTACAGAGCAGTTGTACAATCATAAACAAGTGACAGTTAATCAACTAAATGCACAGATGACATTTATGTCCTATTATTCTCCCATTACATGGGAAGGAGGGCAGGAGAGGACTTAGTCTTGCATTTAAAGTTGAACAATATTTCAACTTCTGTGGATTATACTCTGACAGGCAATTATTCAGCCAGATACATTTTAAAACTAAGACAAGCAATACCTAGGAAAGATATTTATAATTTACATGACAAAGATTAAGCAACAGACTTACATAGTGATATTATAAATAAAAAATAACCAAAATCCATTTTAACAACATATTGGAATTTTTACAGAATTTTTTTATAACAGCTCTTTGAATCTAAATTTGATCAAAGAAGGCAAAACATTTATCATAGTCAGTGTAAACACTGGCTTTACCCATTCAATAAAAGATCAGTGAACAAAAATTTTATCACATTAAGCATTTTTACTGCTAGAGTGAAAATTTTCATCATACTACGTATTTTTGGTAATGAATATAAAGTGACTAAAGTTACTCCTTAGGAGTAACATATATGCAATCAGCATTCTCAGTTCAGAAAAATGGAAGTTTTATAACTTACCTCAAAATAATCTGTATTTAACTCTTCTATTAATCTGTTCTTAACTCTTTTCTATTACAAATATCCAATAAATACAGCATACATACAATGGTTTATTACCATAAGTTTCTCAATTATATCTAGAGGGATGGGGCTGTATCAGATCTGGAGAAAAAGGATATATTTTATAAAGCCTTCTAAAGAAAAAACTAAATAAATCCCACTTTCTACTAGTAGTCTTATCAAACGGCTGGGGTTGGGGGGAAGGAAAAGAGGCAATGTTTAATTTTTGTTTTTCCCTTTTTAAGTCTTTCCTAACTTAGGGAGCAGGAAAAAGCAAGAAAAGTTAGCACAAATCCCTAAGGTTAGGCAAGGGATTAAAGTATCTGAAATTAAATGACAAAACTACAGTTGGCCTTCTGGATCCACAGATTCAATCAACAGTACATCAAAAACCCTAAATAAAAATAATTATAATACACACTTAAAACTACAGGATAACATTTACATAGTGTTAGTGCATATTAGGTACTATAAGTAATCTAGAGATGATTTAAAGTACTGAAGAGGATATGAATAGCTTATATACAAATAATATGCCATTTTACATGAAGGATTTGAGCATCTATAGATTTTGGAATCTAAGGGTGGTGAGACTCAAGGCACAATTTACTCAAATTCCTTCTGAGAATCTTAGGGACAGGACTCAGGCATCACTTCTGACCAAGGAAGGCAACATCTATTTTTATGTACCTCCTGGAAACAGTCTTTTATTCTCTACCATATAGCCAGGCTGAGAACTTTCCAAATTTTCCTTCCTACTCTGCTTCCCTTCTAATTATAAATTCTGTCTTAAAGTCATCCCTTTGCTCTACTCTATTTGCTCTATTTCTACTTAGACATTTCTTCCTCCAGATATCCTATATTCATGGCTCTTCTGTTCAACTTTCCATAAGGCCCTCTGGCACACACACAGCCGGTTCTGTGCCAGTTCTTAACAAGGATGGCCTTTACTGCATCTTTCAACAAGATATTCTTCATTTCCATCTGAGACGCTGTCAGAGTGCCCTTTACTGTCCATATTTCTATCGACATTTTGGTCACAACCACTCAAATAATCTTTAAGAAGATTCAGGCTTTTTCTAGTCTTCTCATTTTAGGGACACTCAGCAGAATCGCTCTAAATGCTCTGTTTATTGTAATAGAGGCTTTTTCTAGACTTCTCCAAACTTTTCCAGCTTCTATGCATTACCCATTCCAAAGCCACTTCCACATTTTCAGTTAATCATTGTTATCAACAGCCCTACTTTTCAGTACCACCTTTCTGTCTCAGTCTGAAAAATTGTTATGAATGAATACCTGAGACTGAGTAATTAAAAAAGAAAAGAAATTGATTTCTAACACTTTTGGAGGCTGGGAAATCCAATTCAAGGAGCCTGTCTGGTGAGGCTGTTCTTGCTGTCATTACATGGTGGTAAGGGCATCACATGGCAAGAGTGCAAAAACTGTGCCAGCTCAGGTTTCTTCCTCTTTGTATAAAGCCACCAGTTCATCCTGGGGCCCAAGCCTGATGACCCTATCTAATTACCTCACAAAAGCTCCATTTGAACTTTGAAATCAAGTTTCTAACCCAACAAATTTGGATGACAAGTTCAAACTACAACAGTAAGTGTCAGGCAGTCTTCTGAGTTTTGGCTAAAGTAATAAATAAATTAGAAACCAGAAAGGAGTATGAAGGCTGAAAGTTCTGGCAAGTCACATGGAGTCCAACTTAATAGCTTCAGTTGAGAAACAGGTGTGTGGCTGAGAAGAAAGTGAGTGTCTTGGAGACAGGCACCACTTGGAATGAGAGATGAAGCATAAAAATAAAGACTTTTAGAGGTTTTACCAATATTCTATGAAATAACATGTTCTCCACTATCCCAAAGACTTCCATTTCACTTTCTCATTTGACTTATCAGGCCAAAAGAGGTCTCTCACTATCCTCCAACTGCCCATCTCAGGACAGTAACAATTTCTGCAAAGACTGGAAGCTGGTAAAAACAGTCTTCCTCTTCTTGCCCAGGAAAAACCCTGCCTCAACATTCATATAATCTCTTGCAGAGCGCTGTCCTTAATCAGTGCTCATTAACGGAGACAAATTTCAAATAGATGAGATGCTATAGGGCAGGAATATTCAATCTGGTTGGCTGAGGAACAGATAACAGAAACCTAGAAAGCAGCTACAACCATTCTTTCTCCTGTCACAGGTATTTTAAGAGGAGCATGAAGATTGGCCAAATGTAGAAGAAATACTTCTCTCAAAAGAGTTCAATGACATCTATCCCCTCCTATCTCCCACAGTCATCTCTTACCTTTTTCTAGGCCTCTGTACTTGAATTCAACCTTACCATTAGCAGCCCCCAACTCCTTCACCTCAATCCAGCCATCACAGTCAAAATACACACGTACACATGCATAGTTACAGATAAATCCTCCTCTCAACACAGGGATCTCGAGAAACTGGGGGAAATGAAAGACAGTATATTCGGCGGCGCCTGTGGCTCAAAGGAGTAGGGCGCCAGCTCCATATGCCGGAGGTGGCGGATTCAAACCCAGACCCGGCCAAAAACTGCAAAAAAAAAAAAAAAAAAGATAGTATATTCACTTAGAAAGGGTAATCCCGACTATGGTAGGATATCTTACCAAGAACTGCATAGTAGAGTCACTGGGTCAAATCCAGCAAGCAGGAGATGTGGCAACCATTCCTTGTATTTTGTTTGTGCTTTAATTGCATGATTTATAAATTCAGATATATGGTTCCATGATGTTAATGAGCAGCCTTTCTTCAAAAAGTAGCGAAATACTGAAAACTTCTCATACTTCAGGCAGTATGCCAAATGAAGTTCATTTAGCTGGGCTCCATATTTCAAAAGAATATTCACAATTCCAAAGAACTCACAGCTCCAACACAAAAAATAAAAATTTAAAGACGTTAGACTTTTAATAAAACACTCTTACAAATTGTTAATAGCAGTTACAGCTAGGAAATAAGAATGGCAGATGGTATATTGAGAGGTTCTTACAAATCTAGTAGATTGAGATTGAGGGACAGGAACTTTTACTTTTTATACCCTCTGGCATGGTTTTATTAATAAATTTCAACTGTGACTAAGTATTACCCTTATAATTTAAAACACTCATCTTACATACGTAATTTTAAAAATTATTATTGGCAAATAGAAAATTCTATTCAGATTGCGTTTTGTGCAATTAAGTATCTCTAATATAAAATATCTGCATAACAAAGTTTATTATTATTAACAATGTGATTGGTTTCTAATTGATTCACTCTAGGAATCTCTAAGATATCGTTTCCTTTAGCCATAGCCTTGGCCAATTTCTTTCTTATGTCCAAATTTCTAAGGGCAGAAAAATCATACTAAAAAACTCTTGCTGTCACCCTAGGTAGAGTGCTATGGCATCACAACTCACAGCAACCTCAAACTCCTGGGCTTAAGTCATTCTCTTGCCTCAACCTCCAAAGTATCTGGGACTACAGGAGCCCACCACAATGCGCGGCTATTTCTTTTTGTTGTTGCAGGTATCATTGTTGTTTTAGCTGGCCTGGGCCAGGTTCAAACCCACCAGCCTTGGTGTATGTGGCAAGTGCCCTATCCAGTGAGCTAAAAGCACCACCCCTTAAAAAATTCTTTTAATGAACAAAATTTAATTTACAGCTCTATGTTAATCTTCTTCATCAAGTGCTTTTAGATTATTTGGTTCCTATTAAATTACTTTTTTAAAAAATATATCATTAAATATTGGTTAAATTGTGGTGAAACTGATTGAAAATAGGTATAACCATTATTTGAGAGAGCTAATCAGCAAAAGGGGTATCATTACAAAGCTATAAAGAGTATAGCTCTAGAGGCAGCTGGCTCAACTACTTGCTAGTTGCATAAGGCTGAGAAAGTCACTTAACTTTTCAAGTAGTCAGAACTAATACTATGTAAGTATTTGTAAATTAAAATTTAAAGTAAATATCATGTAAATTAAAATAAAATGTAAGCTCTAAATCTATTTACTTTAATGTTTATATAAATTTAAATATACCTAAATAAGTAAATATAAAAATATAAATAAGTGTTAAAATGTTCAGATTCCTTTGATTCAGTAATATAAATCTTGTGAATTTATCCAAGAGACAAATTCTAAAGAAATTATCTTCTATTTGCACAAATACGTTAACTACAATATTATCTGTAACAGTCTTTTAAAAAGAGAGAAATGACCTAAATGTTCAACAGAAACAGGTTTTAAGTACAAAATATCATATAGTCATCAAAAGCTGTTTTCTGTCTTAAACCCCTCCCTATTACATACTCACACTTAAAAAACCATTCATGATATAATTTTAATTATAATAAAGCACAGTAAACATGTATGTTCACTGTGTGGACAACTGTAAAAGAAGATATCAAGGATAAAATTATTGTCCCTTTGAAATTGACATTAATATCATTTTAAAGAATTATAACTAAAAAGAAACATTTTATTAATCATCAACATTATAGAATCTAGAAACATAAAAGGCACAAAAGTTCAGATAAACAAATATAAACTATTTAAACCACAGTCAAGTAAGACACCTGCTTCTGAGGACTCAGAATTTGAAATCAAGGTTTTAAAGCACTTATGTAAAATGCCATATAACTATTTATATCTTTATAAGTAAATTTCACTTTTCTCCAATTTGTGCTTCTTTTCTTTAGTTAAAAGATTAAACTATCCACTTTACTATTGTTTGTATGGCAATTAGAAAAGAAAAATCTATAATTTCTTTGTAAGAATTAATAACAATGTTGCCTGTCTACCATCTTGACATTTGTTCCTGAGGAGAATTCTACTGTCTTTCATATCTTGTTCTTGAAAACAACCCTAATGTACACATTTTTTCCTCTGGTTGCTTTCAGATAGACTAAGCCTGAGAAAAGTGTTGCCAGCAGTTTTGCGCTATAAGAAAGCTAAAGGATACCCCTTTTTTTTTTGAGACTGAGTCTCATTGTTTAGCTCTCGGTAGAATGCCATGGCATCACAGCTCACAGGAACCTCAAACTCTGGGGCTTAAACAATTCTCTTGCCTCAGCCTCCCAGGTAGCTGGGACTATAGGCTCCTGCCACAATGCCTGGCTATTTTTTGTTGCAGTTATCATTGTTGTTTAGCTGGCCTGTGCCGGGTTCAAACCTGTCAGCCCCGGTGCATGTGGCTGGCGCTGTAACCACTGTGCTACAGGCACCGAGCCAAGGTATCCTTTTGAATGATGGTTCTAAACAATTATCAACCAATTTATTTCAACTACTTTGACCTTATTTTACTAGGCTCCCATTATTTTGTTACAGTTATTACCTGCTGAGTCTGGTACTGAACAAAACAGCTATACATGAACTGTAGAATAGATTCCAATAAATAGAGAGGGCAACTGTGGAAAAAAGCTAAAGACATGGCTTTATTACAAATGTAATACATAATTCTCAAGAAACCTAAAATTTTATAGGTATGTGTGTTCACATATGTAATTCAGGGATTATCTGAATTCTTCCCTCAAGCACTGGAAACCATCAATAACCTAATTATACCAGTATATATTTTAGTTCTTAAAGCAGGAGTCCTCAAACCTTTTAAACAAGGCACCAGTTCAATGTCCCTCAGACCATTGGAGGGCCGGACTACAGGCCCCAGGACGAGTCGGCTGCTAAGCAGGACAGGCAACAGCAGCAATAATACCCGGTGAGCTGGATAAGTGTCCTCAGTGGGCTGCATGTGATCCATGGGCTGAAGTTTGAGGACGCCTGTCTTAAAGACTCAGTCTAGAACATACTTTTGCTACGGAACATGAGTATGACATCCTCCTAAATAAATGCCCTCTACAAACAGTTTCCCTAGCCATTTTCTATTTAGAAAAAAACTACAAAAACAAGAAGCTTTCTTGGGCAGTGCATGTGGTTCAATGAGTAGGGCACCAGCCCCATATACTGAGGGTAATAGGTTTGAACCTGGCCCCGGCCAAACTGCAACAAAAAAATAGTTGGCACTGTGGCAGGCGCCTGTAGTCCCAGCTACTTGGGAGGCTGAGGCAAGAGAATTACCCTAAGCCCAAGCTGTGAGCTGTGACATCACAGCACTATACTGTGGGTGACAAAGTGAAACTCTGTCTCTAAAAAAAAAAGACATGGATGGAGCTGGAAAATGTTCTTTTTAGCAAAGTATCACAAGAATGGAAGAAAAAGTATCCAATGTACACAACCTTATTATGAAATTAATTTATACCTTTTATGTGAAAGCTATAGCCTAATAACAGACTAAGAATACGGAGAGGGGGGAGGGGGAGGGGAGGGGGGAAATGGGTGGAGGGATCACTTCTGTGGTTTATCTTACACGGATACAAGTGAATCTTTCGAAAAGTAGAATATGAACATTTTAACACAATAAACTAAGAAAATGACATGAAGGCAATGTTAACCAGTTTGATGGAAGTGTTTTGGATTGTGTGTGAAAATACCACACTGTACCCCAGAAGTGCATTAATGTACACAGTTACCATTCAATTAAAAAAAAAAAAAGGAAGAAAGAAAGAAAAAGAAGCTTTCTTATTCAAATTTCGATATATTAGCTACATGTGTGGTTCATGCTAAGACAATTTTAAAAGTAAGGTCAAAAGACAAAGCATCACTTTCTGAAGTGTGAGAAGGACATGCAAAAGTACAATTACCTATAATAACAAGCTTTACATTTATTCTGTACTGGATACTACGTTAAGGCACATGCAAAATTTGCCTTGATCCTCACAAAAACCCTAAAATGGAAATTCTATTGCTATCTTCATTCTAGATGCAAAAGCTGAACCTTAGGCAACAGAGCTAGTAATTGGTGGAATTGGAATAATAATATTGAACCAAAATCTAACAGTGAATATATGGCACAGTAAATTTCTGAAACATCTCTTCTCTATTACAAAAACTGAATACTTCATGAAATAGTCAAATTAAAGACTATTTTAAGGCTAGACCTAATGTTTCCCAAGGTAGGCTGTATGGAACTTTAGCCTCTGAAAATGATCCAAATACAAAAGGCTCTCTAATGAAAAACTTTGAGAAACCTTATATCATATACAGTAAGCCTAGCAAAGAGAAATACATGACAAACGTATTTTTAAACATACGTATGTTATATTTTCAAATTACAGGGTCAGTGTTTTTCTTCAACCTCCCAATATCTTTCAGAAAAGTACCTTTAGAATTAAAGCAATGGATCCAATCATTAATCTTTTTTTAAAAAAAGCATAATAAACAAGGGTATAAAATGCCCCCAAAGTCTGGGAACCCAGGAACAATGGCATATATATTATAAATGTAAGTTCACCTTCTGTTTCTGGACTTTTCAAACCTTTGTAGATCTGAGATCCATTCCCCTCTTAGGAATTGACAAAAGCATACTTCCATAAACAAATTCTGTCAAAAATTGAAGCCTTCCAGGAAAGAAACTTATTTAACATTGTTTAATCCTGTATTTACCAAACTTACTTAACTACAACTCCTTTTATCCCCTATAATATCTATTAACAAATCTATAGAATTGGAATTATAAAAAACATGCTTTGGAAAAAAAGCTGTAAACTTCTTCTAATTATGTATACTGCCTGTGTTAAAAGATCAAAAACATACTCTCCAAAGGCTTGTGAAACCTTCTGGCGCTATAACAGAGAACCTTTTTCAAAAAAACCTACCATTTATATAAATAATAATAAATAAAAAATAAACTTGAAGAATCAGAGAACTCTGTCAGCCTAATCTGAGCTCAGTGGCTAGGGCACCAGCCACATACACCAAAGCTGGAGGGTTCGAATCTAGCCCGGGCCTGCCAAACAACAATGACAACTACAAGTAAAAAATAGACAAGCGTTGTGGCAGGTGCCTGTAGTCCCAGCTACTTGGGAGGTTGAAATAAGAGAATCACTTAAGTCCCAAGAGTTTGAGATTGCTGTGAGCTGTAACACCACAGCACTCTACCAAGGGGGACATAATGAGACTGTCTCAATAAAAAAAATAAAATAAAATAAGATCTCAAATACATGTACATTCTTCAGAAATGCAAGCAACTTCAGGGCTCTCAATGACCTTGATTACAACATGTCACTGAGCACATAGGAAATCCTCCGGCTTAGATGATCTTTGAGTAAAATATAAATTACATGGACATATGTATGTATATGTATTTCTCTTAACACTTCAATATATTCTAAGCCCTGATATCAAATTGGAAAATCTCAGAGATTAAACAACAAAAAAGACTACCTTGTTTAATATAAATATCAAGAATTCATTACATAATGAGCTGGCACATTATATAAACAACAAACATAAAATACTGAGAAAGAAGAGAAATTGAAAAACAAAAATGCAATTGTTAGTCCTTGATTTAAGTTTGTGTATTCTCCACCCCTCTGCTCTTCCAAGTTCAAAACTGTGCAGAAAAACAGTACCCACATAAAAGAATCACTGTGAGAGAAAATTCAACATGAAAACAGGATTTATTTTAAACAAACAGAAATGGGCAAACATCTTGAGCATTCTATGTTTAATTCAAAAAACTAACCAACTTACTAGCTGAATTATAAAAGGCTAAATATAAACTATATTGCACAGCTTTTAGCTATGATGTAAACCAAACGCAGACATTAGGTTTTGTCAAATGTCTGATATGTATGATATATATGACTTGATAAGGAAAATGGACATAATGAGTTCTATAAAACTCACAGCAGTAGCAATCAGAAAAACAGATAAAGTCAGGTCAGCTACACCATGATCTCCTTCTATAGTGCAGGGGACAAGGGAAAGTTTTCCCTTTACTCTCTGAAGATCCACTGAAAAAATCAATTCACATAAGGAAGATTAACAGGAGAAAAGGCATACAAATGTATTATTAACATATACATGGAAGCCTTCAGAATGAAGACACCAAGACGTTGGGGGAAACTGTCCATTTTTATGTTTAGGTTAAACAAAATATAAACAACCATATAGAAATATGATTGGACAAAAATGTATGATCTAATGCTAATACACTGAGTGGGGAAACACAGCAACACACAGCAAAGTCTGTCTGGCTAGATTCTTCTTGGCCTCTCTGAGCATTCATTTCTTCCTTTTGAGTATGTGGCAGGACCCTCTCTGGAATGGGGGTCTTACGATCTACAGTCAAATAAAGTAGATCATAAAAAATATTTATTTTTTAAATCTAGGTGCAGTGGTGCATTCCTATAATCCCAGCTACTTGGGAGGCTGAAGTAGGAGGACTGCTTGAACCCAGGAGTTCAAGATCAGCCTGGGCAACACAGCAAGATTCCTGTCTCTAAAAATAAACAATAACGTAGGTCAGATCATTTCTTTCTGGTCGGTTTGTACATAGAAACGTGGGGGTGGGGGGGAGAATGAGGAGTAAGGGTAATCTTTTTAAACTTTATGGCTGGTTTGGGAGAAAATAGGTTCTGGTTTCTATGACCTGCCTTGAGGAAGGAGGATTCCAGTTTCTGTAGCTACCCAAGGGAGCTCATAGATGGGAGAGTAGCAAACAGTCAACAAAAAACTTTTGCTTCTGGGACCTTCATTTTGGAGTATTATTTTCTGAGTCCCAAGAATAGTCATACATAAAAGGTTTAATATTTGTTCAAACTATCCTGAAATTTCTTAACTTCCCTCCTCCTTCCCTCTTCCAACTGGCAGACTCTCTTCCTTATATTTCCTCATTTGAGTGGAATTACTAAACTGCCACTGAAAGATGGGTTTCAGGTCAATACAGCTATTAACTTTTTAGGCCTAAGGAAAAAGACTGCTTTTTCTGTAGGATCTGCCTCATGATGGAAGAGATACCTTTCCATCATGCCGGAGAGTACTGAGAAGAGCTAAAGGTCGCTGCTTCAAATGCAAGTTTGTCCTTGCAGAAGGAAACCCAACAAAAATGTTTCAGAACACTGACACTGGGAGAAGGGAGGGAGGGAATGGGTGGAGGGAGGGGGATT
>CAUYQV010129431.1:0-63488 GCA_963574575.1 Galagoides demidoff
CTAAGGATTTACTTTTTTTTTTTCAATTTTTTTCTTTTTAAGTTTACCTTTTTTTAATCTTGGGGTTTTTTTTTTTTTTTTTTTTTTTTTTTGCTTGGGGTTTTTTTTGGTATTTGTTAAATCATTTCTTTTTTTAGTTTCAAAGTGTCCAACATGCAGATATTTTGTTTGCATACTTTGCTTTTTTACAGATCGAGTCATGAAGAATGGGCAGCTAACACCTACGGCAGCTAATTTCCAATGCCGTACAAGAAAGGGCATAGTGTAAAGGCAGGGGTACATTTCAGGAAAGCAGAAGTTGGCCTAAACCTGAAGCTGGGGCCTGCGCATCACGGGTGAACTTAGAATTCTTGGATTAGTGGAAAGGAATGTTAAGATGGGCAGTGACTCTCTACAGGCCCTTCAGGGAGAAATTTAGAGCAAAGAACAGCTGTCAGAATTCAATTCCTCTGTTCTCCCTTACTTCCATTTTCTATCTGGTAGGGGTTTCTGAAAAACAACTCAAGAACACTTGTTAAAATGTCATCTTGTCATTTCCATAAAGAAACAAAATATCTCATGACTCTAGCTTGCTTGGGGGACCGTCCTTATCACTATTTTCCTGTCCATCAGGTTGTCTGCTTATTTTTTTCTAGCTAGGTGCCTAGAACTTCCCCTGAGGGGCCTCAAGATTGTTATTTTTATGATTGGGGGGGTCTGGCAAAACCCCAAGAGGGACCCCTACTCCATTTCAATTTTAAAATTTAGGATTATAATCTACGTGAGAGGACTGTATGTGTACACACACACACTTCCCCCAGAGAGAAGCAATATGTCAGTATTAGCCGATTTAGTGTTCCAGGCAACGTTACAGAATATAACTACAGGGAATAATGAGCATCAACTGTGTGGCACTGACTCATTTAATCCTCACAGAAACCCCCTGAAACGACACTGAGATGAAAACGGAAGAAAACAGCTAACTTTTTAAGGGCCAGGCATATGGCAAGGAAGAGGCAGAGATATTAGAACCTAACACTTGGGAGCTCAGAGGCGATCTCTGGGAGTTGGTGCTCAGAAGGGGCTGCTGCCCAGTCAGGGCTACATGTGAGAATATGGGGGGCTGATTTCAGGGATAACAAAAGAAGCTGGAGATGGGAGAATTTAACCATAATTGGAGTTTACTGCCATTGATGGGACCACACTATCAAAAACAGAAAAGAAAAAAAAATAAGAAATCCCTCTTCCGTCCTCTCTTCCAACTTCAGATTTCCCTTTAGTTGTTCTATTGGCAGAACATGTAGACAAACTAGCAAAAGACTCTGGGAGTTGTAGTTTGTAGAGTCCCAGTGCCAGAATACCTGGAGGACTGACCGGCCAGTGTGGACTTGAAAGTCAGTGAGTACATTTATTAGCCTGAGTTGTCAGAAAACAGAGCCTGAGGCAAAACCTTAGATATTGCTACTTTATTAGGACATTCAGTTTCAGGAAAACAAGAGTAAGGACAAGCAGAATTAGGCAGGAAAAGAGGGAGAGTCAATAGCAGGATATTAGCAAGCTGCCTATGACTTGGTGTCCTGTGTAATATGTTGTCCATTTGCCAAAACATTCTTCCTAAAAACCTACAAAGTGCTCTGTCTCGGAGGGAAGAGAGAGGACAATTCATTAGCTTCCTCCTGTCCCTCACTGACCAGATACTGGCCATGTGGGCATATCCCTACATTCCACATCACCTACTTATTGGGGACAGGGTGACTCTTATATATAGTTTCCCTCCTCAAAGAGTGACAGAGAAAGCCCAGGACAGGACAGGAGAGGTGGAGAGCTGGATGGTGCAGGCATGACAGGAGGCAGCCCTGGGGTGTGCTCAGGTGAAGTCAGCTGCTTCAGACATAGCTGGGCAGAGCCACACAAATTTAGCCTTACAGTGTCTGGGGTGAAACAAGTGGCCAAAGGCTAAAGAAAACTAAGCCCAGAGAGTCCAGTTGCTAGGCAAGAAGAATCTGATGTAATAAATGACCAGGAATGTGCCCTGCAAAATTTTCTCCAATATCAGGCAAAGCAAGGGTACTCATTCAATTCACAGCCCAAATGGACATTTTTGTCCAGGATAGATGCTAACCCAGATAGGGCTCTGGAATAATTTCCCTAAACTAGGGCTGCCCCTGACAAACTGAGATGTGTGATATCTTCAGATCTCGCTAGGAGAACTACATTAAAAGCTTCTGTTTAGAAGAGGCTGGGAAAGGACTCTCTGATTATGTTATTTTTTCTACAACATTTGAAAATTAATTTAACATTTAACTTAATTTTTTAATGGTCATTAGACAGATAAAATCACAGAAATGACATGTCTTGTGTGTAATATTCTGTATTTATCATTATTCTTGGATATTATATTTAAAACAATACAAACATCTCCCTGGCTGTGTTAATTCAGGGCCTACCTCTTCTCTCACCTCCTAGTGATCCTCCCTCTTACTTATTATTGTACTGAAGTTATGCTTCTGAATCAGCCAAAGAGAAAACTATCATCTCTGTTCAAGGAGTTTAGTTTTTACCTTTGCTAATTACCATTAAGCACAAAGACTCCCAAGAAGAGAGCTTTACAGTGGGAAAAGCATATGTAATATATATATATACACACAAACAATATATATATATACATATACATAAAAGCATATGTATATATATATATACACACAAACAAACTATATAGTTCATTTTTGTTTAGCAGGCCTGAGCCAGTTCCAACCAACCAGCCCCAGTACACATGGCTGGCATCCTAACCACTGAGCTACAGGCACCCCCATGCATATGTAATATTAAAGAAAGAATTAGGGCAGTGCCTGTGGCTCAGTGGGAAGGGTGCTGGCCCCATATACTGAGGGTGGCGGGTTCAAACCCAGCCCCGGCCAAACTGCAACAAAAAATAGCCAGGTGCTGTGGTGGACACCTGTAGTCCCAGCTACTTGGGAGGCTGAGGCAAGAGAATTGCCTAAGCCCAAGAGTTGGAGGTTGCTGTGAGCTGTGATACTATGGCATTCTACTGAGGGTGACAAAGTGAGACTCTGTCCAAAAAAAAAAGAAAAAGAAATAATTATTCTGACACTTTTGGAGCACTAAGGAAGACTTTATTCAGGATTAATGCAATAGAAGAGAGAGATCAGACTAAATGTTAAATACAGCAAGCACAAGCAGGAATTGACAGCCAAGGAGCTGGGGGGGAGGCGGGGGCGGGTCAGTGGATGGAACACTACAAAGAGAAGACATCAAGAGCAGGGGAATTTTCACTAAACCAGCTCAACATGATTCCTGCTGAGGGAAATTCAGGGCAATCAGATACCGAGGGTAGACAGATTCTCTCCAAACTGACCTAGCAGGAGTCCTGCTAAAATTGGACTTGGCAATGATAAAATGAAAGTCCAAAGTCAAGGCTTAGTTGAGAAGAGGGCTCAGAGGAGCCTAACTCAAGTTTGGTCAAGGAGAGAGTCATTAATGTAGAGAAGCAACACAGAAGCTCTCTCCCGGTGTCTTTGGGGTTAGGTCCTAATGGGTAACCTCATCTTTATTAATACTTTTCCATCCCTTCTAAATGTGTTCTTTTTAAAGACCACAGTTTGCCTTATACATTTTTATGGGCAGGTGGTTCTGATAAAATTTCAGGGAACACAAATCCCTGTTTTAGAGAAAGAAGGATGGGCCATGCTAATGGATTTCAGTGGGAAGCCTATCGCCCTATTCTGCCTGAACAGTCCTCAGCTGGGCAGCACTCACGAGCCCAGATGCCAAGCTGTGGACAACTGTCTCCAGGCAGCGCCATCTGCTTCCCTGGGAATCTCCCCAGGCATTAGGTTGGCAGCTTTAGGGTGGACTTAAGTTCACTCAAGTGAGGAGAGCGCTGCTGGGAGGCTGTCTGGCTTTTCTTAACCCTTGGAAGCTCATTTCCTATTGTTTACTAAAGTTAGCTTTTGATTAGATTTTCTTTCTTTGAGGACCACAGTAGTTAAGTTCCCCTTAGAAGGAACTGAGCAAAAAACAAAACAGTTCAATTACCTCCCCTTACAGTTGGAAAACTGTGTTTCTTTCCTAAGACAGGAAAAACACAGTGCTTCTCAAAGGGTATTTGGCAGACCTCACATCCACAAAATGCTCCAAGAAAAATAAAAGGGGTCCAAAAGTCAAAGAAGATTGGAACCCGCTGCATATCACATCTATTTTGTAGATTCACAATGTGCAGTAAGTAGTAATGCCCCCAAGAAGTCCTATAGTCCAAAACAGTAACTTTAGCATGACTTAACCCAGTATTTGCAAAGCTTAGGAGAAGACAAAATTGCAATTAATTCAGTCATATTGCAACCCATAAATTGTGCAACTTGCTCCCAAAAAAGGATTATCATGATACATCAAGGTATAAATAATCATCAAAGCGGCTTGGTAGCCTCCGGGCAGCAAGTGTAGGCTACAGGAGAGAGGAACCATCACTTCTCTTTCTCTTACATTCTGTGGTTCTCAAAATATCATGTGTATTTTATGAGCTGGGCAGAATTCATTTATTCTTCTTTTCCTGCATTCAATAAATATTAACCATACTCTCACAAGACACACATTAGAGAAGCATTTATAATGAAAATCCACACCAGAGAAAGGATTTTCTTCTAGATGTCTTTTTTCTTTATAAAAGACTTGTCAATGATTGAGCACTCACCTAGTGGGGAGAACAGGTAAGACTCCTCACAAAAAGTGTCTTCCAGCCCAACATAGCAGCGAGCAGAGAAAATCCATCAAAGGGTGGTAAGGAGTAGGGAAGAAGTACCAACGTGAAGACAAGGAACAAATCAGCAGAGCTTTGGCAATCAAAACATGAAGCTCATTTTAGCCAACCACTGCAATGAGCCACTCTACAAAATTGTGTACAGTAATAGAGGAAACTATCTTAATAATCGAGGCTAATTCAAATAACTCACGGTCCCTTAATCACTCAATGGTGCAGGCACATAGTAGACACATTTTGAATTTTAAGCAAAAAATAATACTGTATTCCACATAGTAAAAACAAGAAAAAAACAAGACTAGTACACATAGGTACTAGTAGTAACGCCTTATTCACAGAATAGGCGTTCAGTAACTATTTGTTGGATGAATAAAAGAATATTTCATTTTTTCACATCAAGGATCTTTCACAATTCCACAGCTTTAAGAAAGTAATAAAAAAAAAAAAAGATGCCCAGATAAGGAACAGTGGCTCACACCTGTAGTCCTAGCACTCTGCAAGGCCAAGGCAGGTAGATCGCCTGAGCAAGAGCCAGACCCTTCTCTACTAAAAATGGAAAACTGAGGCAAGAGGATAATGTGAGCCCAAGAGTTTGAGGTCGCTGTGAACTGTGACACAGGTTACTCTACCAAGGGCAACAAAGTGAGACTCTCTCTCAAAAAATAAATACATAAATAAAAGATATCCATTGGATTTCAAAAATTAATAAAGGATCAGACTATCTGTTGAGCCTCCCCCATGCCAAGCAACTTGCTAGGATCTATACATTCATTTAAGCGGTGCATGCCTCGAGGGCAGTGGCAGTTTTCCTCACATTGTTTCCTTCTATTCAACACCATGCTAGTACTATAAGGGCAGGGTAAATATTTTTTGAATGAAGAAAAAGGAGAATAAATGAATTCTTCCCATCTCATAATTTAGTCTTTTACATAAACTCACTCACAAGGAAGACACTACACACCCCAACATTCACAGAAAGATAGGGACTTGAACGTCTCTAAGATTGTCCAAGTTTTGAAAGACTCATGCTCTGTGAGCAATTCAGTGCTCTTTAATTTCTTGTAAACCACCTCTTAGAAAATTGTTTATTGTCCATGAATGGAGCATTTATTAAACATATCCATATTACCTGGTCATTTATAGTTTCTAATGGGTAGGTTACTAAATTCTGGTGAGGGATATGTAGAATTCTAAATTAAATACATGCAACATGCTCCAAATGTTCAATCCTCTGAAGTTCATCAGGCATAGATATCCCCTCTTACCCAAGACCTTGGCCAGTATCTCTCATCTTTCTTATCTGGAGCTTGACTTGCTCAAGGAGTTGCTTCAGGACTTAAATGGCTAAGCACCCACTCCAGGTTAGTGATTTCTCTATAGTGGGCCATGCCTGCCCCCTGCCCGGACTCTACTTGCATGTGTCAGTGCACACACACATGCACACACATATATGCACACACATATATGCACAATGCACAATGTACACACACATGCCCACATACACATATACACATGGGTGCACCACACACACTTATTTCAGGCAAGTCATTTAGATACTTTGATTCTAAATCTTAAAATTGACGATGGGACATCAAAGCAGATAAATAAAAGGTAATCATAAAGCACAAAAATAAAAGCAACCTCTCCAGTGAGGAAGGGAACAGACTGTCACACTTCTAGTTAGCACTCTGGATTTACTTCTAGGGCCTCTTGACCTTATTTATACAGTTGTATATCTCCCTCATCTTATGTCTTTATTGAGCTTATTTTTCCTTTATATCTAATGAGAGTGTCTTGTAAGCACCATATCCTATGTTCTGACAGATGCCTAGGAGGGCCACCACTTGAGCCATCGAAAGATTTACATGTTTAGCTAAGAAAGCGGGGCTTTTATCTCTGGAAACTGAAGTTTTCATCTCAAGTTTCAGAGTTTTTCGAATGCCACAATTAAATTAGCACGTACATTAGAATTCTTGCAGATGATGTGCTGGAATTGATTAATTGAGTACTTAATTACAAAACCTCGTTTGCCTTTCTTGAAAATCTCTATCTAAACAATTATATATAGGGGATGGGATTACATGAAATGAATGTTTTATATCTGTATATACATCCTGAATCAGAGAGCCAAATTACCTGGCTCTAATAAAATCTCTTCTGTTTTCTATGAAAGAGAATTTAATGAGTACTGAAATGTCTCAAAGTTGGGGAGCAAAAAGGAGGGGAAAAATTAAAGGATCAGGATGATTTTCATGAAGGTGATCTGTTCCCCGAAAAACTGACCGCCAACATTCAGCATGGAAGGTGTGCTTTGAAAAGACTAGTTTTAGGGTTTCTTCCCCTCACTGATCTTTATACAACTGCTCCAGATTATGACGATCAAGCCTTTCTTCACTTTCTTTTAAATGGAGGGACATGTGAAGAGGGTTAGGACTCTCCCCTAATCCTCCCTTCAGGGCAGGTTAGGAATTGCCCTCCTTGGAAGAGATTAAGTTCTGTGAAATCTAAACTTCAAGGAAGACAAGGCAAAAATTCAGGTGTGTGTGTGGGGGGGGGTCCTACAAATTCATTGTTCTCTGCCTTTTGTTAAATAATCATGATTGGTTAGAGGCTACCATCATCTGTAGTCACTGGCTGCCCTGTGCATGCCCTGGTGGGCAGGAAGACAGGTGCACAGCTGGAGAAGGGCCTGAAGCTCCAGACCCTGGGCCCTCAGAGTGGGGATGGAGTCTGAGTAGAACAAATTGATAGCTATAGAAAACAAACTGGTTGTTGAAAAAAAATCAATAATGATTTTAAGAAAATTAAACCCTGGCTGAAAAGGGTAAAAAGCTTGCAAAGCTCTAAGGCTCTAAGTCAGAATGAAGGTACTGAGTGGCTAAAGGACCTCTTGGTGTGTGTGTGGGGGGGGGGGGGTCCAGCCCTGGAGCCCTGTGATTCTGTGTGACCACTCTCTAACTCTTTATCAGCTCATTATCTCAGATGACAGGGGTCCTGGCCTTCCCTGTATAAACAGTTGCTTAGAGAAGAGAAGTAAAGGGGGTGGACCCTGGCTTATCTTTGATTTGTATTTATTGGCTCTGAAAGGATTACTAAAGGAAAGCCCTGGGGTTGTCAGGGCCCTGATACAGCCTCACACAAAGCAGCCCAGAGAAGTTTTCAGGAAAGAAGGAATGGCACAAATACTATATAATCACAATGCAGGATGTCCCCCTCCTCCTCTGAGAGTATCTGGTTACCTAACATTTCTCCTTTGATCCCAAAAGGTCTATTTTCAAACCTACACCCCAAGACAACACGGAAGTGTTCTCATTTAAAAAAAAAAAAATACACTGTATAAGTGAAATTCTGAAGAATATTCACCACTGACACACGAAAACCTTTTAGTAACATATCAATTTTATTAACATGCTATTTAAACCCAGCCCCACACATTTTTATTAGAGCAGGGAAGATCATAAGAGGTATTTTGGTATAAAAATCTCTCCAATTTTCCATCTCACTCCACAGAGTAAGGAAATGTTGTAACTCCCAAAGGCTAAAATATTTTCCTCATGGTTCTACCCATTCAGAGTTCCCCAGAATGTCTGAGTTTGCTCATCCTTGTGGGGAGCGCAGAACCTCACTGGCAGTAAGGAGGACATGGGCCCAGGATGACAGGATGCTGGGGCTGGCACTGTGAGGAGAACTCTTTAAAAATGACTGCGTTTGAGCCTGCAATCCTATTACTGGGCATCTACCCTGAGGAAAAAAAATCCTTTTACCATAAGGACACTTACACTTGACTGTTTATCGCAGCTCAATTTACAATCGCCAAAATGTAGAAACAGCCTAAATGCCCACCAACCCAGGAATGGATTAACAAGCTGTGGGATACGTATACCATGGAATACTATTCAGCCATCAAAAAAGATGGGAGACTTTACATCTTTTCTATTAACCTGGATGGAAGTGGAACACATTATTCTTAGTAAAGCATCACAAGAATGAAGAAGCAAGAATCCCATGTACTCAATTCTGATATGAGGACAATTACTGATCTAGTTCACAGTGGGTACGGATGAAGGGGAGAGTAGAGAGAGGGAAGGAGGGAGAGGGGTTGGGAGCCATGGTGTATGACACACCTCTTGGGGGTGGGACACAACTATAAGAGGGTCTTTACCTAACAAATGCGATCAATGTAACCTGGTTCTTTGTACCCTCAATGAATCCTCAACAATTAAAAAAATAAAAATGCCTGCCTTGGCCTCACTGTGCCTATTCTGACCCCAGCTGTTCTATGTCACAGTAAAGCCCTCAAATAGCACACAAAGATGCAGTAAGATCTAATGCTTATTTGGCTTTTTACATTATTCATATAATAATTTACACTATTATTCAATTAACAAACATAGGAATCAGGTAGGAAAAGCAAGTATTTTTGTTATCACATTCTTTAGGTATTTTTAAAATGCTGAGTGATTTTTCACGATACCACTGCTAGAATGAGGCAGAGCCTATACAAGAACTCAGGCTCTGATGCTCGGTCCAGGGTGGCTTCTGCTATAGGCTTCATTGCAAAAGGAGGCTTGGATCATTCTCAGGGTATGGAAAGAATAAACCTTAAAATCATCCACAAGAGAGAGCGGCAGATAGACTCAACTTCCCCTTTCTTGCCTGAGAGAGTTCAGCAACCATGACAAAACCTTTGATTCAAATAAAAACTGAGTTCTCATCATATTGTAGGCTGAAAAATGTATGGACCTCCAAAAATGTGCACATCCAAGTCCCTGGAACCAGTGAGTGTTACCATATGTGATGAAACAGACTTTGCAGGTGTGGCTGAGTGGAGCCTCTTGAGAGGAAGAGATTATCTTGAATTATTTTAGCGGACCCAGTGGAATCACGAGGGTGCTTCTAAAGAGGGAGAAGATGCAAAGGACAAAAAAAAATAGAAAAAGCAATGTGATCAATGGAATAAGAAGTTGGAAAAGAAATATGGTGACAGAAGTACAGGTCAGAGAGGAAGACAGAGATTTGACAAAGAGAGCAGACAAAGCCGCTTTCCTGGCAGCTTTGAAGATGGAGAACAGGGACCATGAGATGAGGAATTCAAGCAATTGCACAAAGCTAAAAAGGGCAAGGAAACAGATTTTGTTCTAGAGCCTTCGGAACCAACGTAGTCCTGCCAACATCTTGATTTTTGTTCAGTTAAGACCTGTGTTGACTTCCGACCTATAGAAATGTGTGATGATGCATTTGTATTATATGAGGCTACTAAATTGGTGACAATTTGTTACGACAGCAATAGGACATGAATGTGCCTCACAGCAGTGTCTCCTCTCAACAGCTGCAAACTGTGTTTCCATAAAACTGAACCCACAGCTTGCCATCTTGGCCCACTGAAATTTAAAAACAACTGACAAAGGCAATGATGTTGGCTTATACAAAAAGAACAATAGCTAAAATTTGTGTACTTAGCATGTGCCACATCATGTTCCTTATCCTATGTATTTATTGACCTTTCTTTGCTTTATTTCCTCACATGTAAAATGCATATAATGAGAGCACCTGTTTTGTATACTCTGCTGTGTAGCTGGCCTCCAAGATGGCCACTAATGACCACCATATCCTACTATTCACATCTTTGTGCAGTTCTCTCCTTCAGAGCTTGTGTAACCAATAGGATATTGCAAACATGACAGAGAATGACTTCTAAGGCTAAGTCAAAAAGTATTATCTCTTCCATTTTGCTTTCCTGGATCATTCACTCTGGAGGAAGTCAATTACCAGCAGCCTTAAGAGAGGACCACATATTAAGAACAGTTCATATTAACCAGCACTAACCTGTCAGACATGTGTGTGAGTCAATGAATCCTCATACAAGAAGATACTGTGGCTCTGCTCAGGCCTTCAAATGATTACAACCCCAACCAACATCTTGACTATAATCTCATGAGGGAGCCTGAAACCAGAACCCCCCAGCTAAGCTGTTCCAGAATTCCTGACTCTCAGAAATTGTGTGAGATAATTAATATCTGTTGTCTCTTTAAGCCACTGAATCATGAGACTATTTGTTACACAACAGTAGATAACCAATATTCCTATTATAAGGATAAGATTGGCTAATATTTGAGCTAGTATAGACAGTACTGAGAATAATGCAGGGAATATAGCAGATTATTTCCTATAGAATTAATCTCTTCATAAAAGATTCGAATAACCTATCATGAGCTAGATCCTGATAAGTAATGAAGATGACAAACATGTGATCCCTGTCCTCAAGTAACCTCAGAATGGTGGGAAACAGGGTAGAAATAAATATTAATATGTACATAATTGACATGTTTTGCAAGGCACATGTATTACAGATTTAATAAGTCGTTAAAATATATGCATTCCAATACATGTATATCAACATAAAATGTTTCAACCATTAGAATGAATGTGCCAAGTGGCTTAATATTCTAATAATTGTTTTTTCCCTGCTTCCGCTTACTTCTTCCCTTAAACTATGCACCAAGTCAATTAAGAAAGGGTAGCATGTCCACATAATCATAACTTGCAGTTCATGTTTTCAAGAAGCTCTGAACATTAAAGTTGCCATGATTAATTTTTGCATTGTCTATCTTTATTCCATGTGTTGAAGATTTTAAGAAGATATCCTAAATCACTGAAGAGGTAAAATTAAAAATATCTTTAAAGGAAGTTAAATTCATTCTTTATTTTCTTCTTATCATATCAGCCATTTGAAAGCAAATCCACCACACTGGCCATTATCAAAGTAATGCTGGCAAACATGAATCAAAAATTATCTGAATGAGTGTAAATGAGATGGAAACATCATGTCCACATATTTCTGCTCTTTTTGTGCCAAGATACCCAGCAATTTAGAACTGATCAGGGCACCAGTGACTCACAAGATTATTTTAGGGTTTTTTTGCCTCTGCCACTGAAGTTCTCATTAATTTTTTGCAGTTGATAGAGCCAACTGTATATATACACACACATACACACAACTTTCATTTTAGTATGTAGAAATGCTCTAAGAAAAAGGAGGGAAAAAACACCTGTGACTCTACAAGGACAATCTAAGGTTTTATGGAACACTGAGGATGTCAGATCTGTCAGTTCTTATAATACCTGCTTACAGTTAATTTGATTTCTCCATTCAAGTTAAAATGAATTGCATAACTGAGCAGCCAAATACTTTCCATCTTATTAAACCAATGAGTAAGTTATAGACTGTGCCCTTCCAGTCATCCTATCTGAGCTCTTCACTCATGGCCCAAGGGTTTTAATTGCATAACCAGCTGTTATTGTCACTTGAGGCCCTACGTGGAGTAATTAGGGAGAGGACACTTAGTCAACCTAGGAGAAATCTGCTGGAATTACATTCTGCCCATGAATGTGTAAATAATTGTATGTGTGATAATGATGGAGATACAGCTGCAGTCCCCAAAATACCCCAGGTACTTTTAATGGTGTACAAATTGGGAGTAGAGAGAATTCCTGGGCAGAAAAAGTTGATCCACCCAAAGGCTATTCCAAATGATGGGGCAATTTATGCACAGGAACAAACAGAAGGACAAATTAGAACTGTGAAAAGATCAAGTGTGTTTGAGGACAGCAGGAAGATAAGTCTGTTTGATGGGAGACAGGAGGTGAATCCATAGTTAGTGGTTCTGGCAGGATTGCGGGGAACTTACATGCAAAGCCAAGGAGACTGGATTCCAACTTGACTGCAATGGGAAGTAATGAATGTGTAAGGGTGTGTGTGTGTGTGTGTGTCAGTGGACAGATCAGATTTGTCTCTTGGAAAGATAATATTGGCAGTGACAAACTGGGAAAAAAGAGATTGGAATTTACTATGATAAGTAATGAAGTCTTGAGCCAAAATAATCATTATAAATATTACCTAAATAAGCAGAAATAAACTATTTAAACCCATTTCTGAATTAAAAAATAAGCCCATTCAACCAAATAGATTGGAGCAATGCAGAAGGAAGGAAGAAAGGGAAGAATATTAGTAGAAGAAGAAGAAAAGAGAATGGAGAGAGACGATTCTAAATTTTAAAATCAGACCTCTTTTGCGGTTAGTTTGCTGTGAGACAGAGTGAGGAGAGAAATCCCCAAACGATGCCTTGATAATTAGTTTGAGACTCAGGCTAAGAGAATGGTGAATGTGACTTAAGGAGATGCAATGGAAAATATGGGCCCAGGGCTTAGGAAAGGTCACAGTTGAAAATTAAAGATTTAGTAGTTATCAGAAAATAAAAAACTACATTATTAATCACTCCTTCCCTTCTAAGAACTCTGCTATGTACTTTACACATATGGTCTCGTTTAATAAAAAGCCTCATTAATAAAAAATTAGCTTTTACAAATGAAGAACTCAGGTTCAGGAGGATAAGTAACTTACTCAAAATCATGAGGTTAGCAAGTGATTAACCCGGGATCCAAACTCCATAGGTATTCAGATTGATGTCTGCTTAATCCACTCAAATCTTTAGAAGGCCTCTTATTCTTTCACAGTCAGAATAAGTGGTTGTTGATTAAACAAACAGGGATCATCAAAAATGGTGCATTGAACCTTAAATATCTTATTTTATTTTAACTTGAGAGAGATGATAGATATAGACAGATGATAAAGACAGAGAGAGAGGGAGAGAGAGAGAGAGAAAGAGAGAAAACAATCTTTAAATGTTGAGCCAAGACCTAGTTTTTCAGTGTGGGTCCACCCATTGATATTCACCTCTATAAATAACACACATAAGTCAAAACCATTATCTATCGTCTGTGATTTCCAATTTATATTTCTTAAAAAGGAAAGAGAACCTAAAAACTTTTTGTGAGACAATATGAGCGTAGGTAGATTTCCCAGTATATTTCTGTTGCAATTGCCCACATCTAATTTGACAGCAAGATTTAGGAACTCATTTTTATCAAGTCTTTCCAAAGCAATCAACTTAACTTTCATAAGAAACGCAGCTTTTTCTCTTTGTGTTCAAAAGTCTAACAATTTATTTAACATCTAATAAATTATGTCACTCTAGTAAGCACTCGTGGAATTAACTAGTTTGGAAATGAACACAAATCTATTGGTAAGAAAACATCTCAACTATTAGGAGCAGAAATATGCTTGCAGACCTGAAAATAGGTCCCTATAGTATACAAGGAATGCTTAATATCACCTGGGCATTACTCCTCATGCATCAGTAGGGAATGAGAGCATCTATTAACCTAGTAAAACTGCTAACTGAAGCTATGTTAAAAGAGCTCCCACTCCAGTCTTATGATAATTAACATTTGGAATGATAATCCTAAATTATAAACATTTTCAAACACATGAATCATTGTATATTAAAAAATAAAGAGCAAGACCTAGTTACTGTCCCTTAGGGAGGTTAAAAATCTAGTCATGGAACTTACAGATACTTAATCATAGAGGAAATATGCAAGAAGATTTTTGTTGAGTACTTGCAAATACTCCCTTGCACTATTTCAAATGCTGTACATATGTTATTTCATAATAGCCCTTATGAGATACTATTAAGACTCACAGCTTGTCATGCAAGGAGCATACAGCATGGAGAGCTTAATTAATTTGTAGAAGATGACCCATTGGAAGCAATGGTACATTTCAAACCCAGACTGTCTCCACATTCTGAGCTGTTAACCATTTCCATGGCCTGAGCTACTAACCACTATCATATATCTATAACTACCATGTGCCCAAAGCTGAACTGTGCCATTCATCTACTCTGTCTGATTTTAATCCTTGGATTACTCTTCTTTATTTTAGTATCATTTTACAACATGTCCCATGTAAGAGACACAAAAGAAGCGGCGATGGAATTCAAATACAGATAATTCAACTTCGTTTTAATATTCTTTGCTCTATGCATCATTGTCTCTCATTATTATTTATGAAGAACTCTCCACTAATCTGTATGGAAATGCCCTGAAGATTAATGATATATATCTAACTCGAGCAACCAGTTGAGATGCTTAATAGGATTATGGGATGCCGTACAATCAGATTAATACCCCGTTTGAAATAATAGAACATAATTGCCCCACAAAAAATAGAATAAATTTAGATGATTTTTCTGAAGTGCATCTTAGAGAAAAAAATTTAAATTTAAAAAAATCAAATGAAGAAAATAAAAGTCATCCATGATTCCATCATCAGATATAATCTCTGTTAATATTTTCTTATATTATTTTGCAGATTTTTGTGTATGCTTGTGTGTACATAGGAATTTCCTCTACATAATATTTTACTGTGAATTGCCAACAGAGTAACTGTAATTAGGGAGCTTCATTACATTATGTGGAGGAGTGTGTTTATGACTTTGTGCTTTGTTTAGCATCCTTATGGGTGATTAATGTGATGAGAATTTGAAAGAAATTCTTACAAAGATGGAAAACATTTCTTGGCTTTCTCTTGTCTCTTTCTGGCTGCTGCTTCTTATTTTCTTTGGCACATTCCTTCTCCTCTGACAACCAAATGTTGGTTAGCTTCGGGGCTCTGAACTGAGCACTCTATTCTTCTTACTTTACATTTTCGCCAAGGTGATCTCATCTGCTCCCCCCCCCCTTTCCTATTACCTATGACCTGATATTTCCCACATTTGTATTTCTAGTCCATTCTTTTCTGAGCTTGAGATCTGACATTTACAAACACACACTCGACATCCCTATTTGAAAATGTAAAATTTGTCTCAAAATCAACTTTTCCTTCACACCTGTTTCTCTTCTTGTCTTTCCTTATCCACAGAATTCATTAAGCCAGAACTTTGAGGGGCATATGTGATATGCCCCTTTTCCTTACATTCTATAACAAAATCTACAGGTAATACCTCAAAATTTTCCTCTAGTATCTCTACTTCCTTCCAGCTTTACCTTTGTTCAAGTAACCATCGTGTCTTAGTCTAGTAGACAATTGTTTTATGTCTCAATATTTCAACTCTTAAGCCCTGACGTCTCCTTTCCATAGAAACTGAAATAATCATTCTAAAATTCCAAATTGATTAAGTCATTCCATTGCTTAAAAATGTTAACATGGTTTTTCATTGCGCCTAGAATAAATTCCAACTGCCTTTTTTTTTTTTTTTCGTAGAGACAGAGTCTCACTTTATTGCCCTCAGTAGAATGTTGTGGTATCACACAGAACACAGCAACCTCCAACTCCTGGGCTTATGCGATTCTCCGGCCTCAGCCTCCTGAGTAGCTAGGACCACAGGCACCACCACAACGCCTGGCTATTTTTTTTTTTTGTTGTTGCAGTTTGGCTGGGGCCAGGTTTGAACCCACCACCTTCAGTAAATGGGGATGGCACCCTACCCACTGAGCCACAGGCCCCGCCCAATTCCAACTTCCTTAACATTGTTTTTGCAGGACCTGACCCTTCCTACTTGTCTAACTTAATCTCACTCCACATTCCCTAGGTCATTGCTCTTTAGATACCCTCTTCTAGTTCCTCAAATGCCCTCTAGGCCCTCTCTCAGGGCATGGAAAAAATCCATTTAGGATTACCAAAAGTTGAACAGTGACTCCCAGTCTTGGCAAGAAGGCACAGACATGCTTCTCCCTATTCCTTCCTGCGAGGCACTATAAACCCTGGGAATAACACAATAGACAACAAAAGGAGAATGTTGGACGATGGTAAGTGAGGGCAAACTTCTTAGGAACCCATAGACTGAAGGACCAATATAGTGGCAGTGGTTGCATGCCTCCACCCTTCCCCAACAGAACTTGAAAGTCACCAAAGTGTTTTCAGATAGCGAATCTAACAACTATCACCAGCCTCAGTAGGCTCCTTCCTCCCCTGACTGAATAGGAGCCTCTCTGACAATAGGTTGAACTGGCAAGGGAAATCCATCAGAGCCTCTCCAAAAAGTGGCCAAGGGAGAGAAACTGCTCTCTTTTTTTTATTGGTCTTAAGACTCTCATCTGTCACTGGGAGATGCCAGAGATATCCAGCTGCAAGAGGGACAAGGCACAGCAAGGGGGGTAAGGCAAGTCCCACTGATGTTTCCAGGCCTGAGACTTCCCTTTCCTATTGAGAAGCACCTGGCATCTCAGCGTGGGAAAACATCTTCCATCCCCTCAGCAGGTAGAAGTGAAAGCCTCGGGATCAAAAGACAACTCAAGGGACAAAAACAACACTGCAAAGTCACTGAAAATTAAGCTGTCATTTTAACAACTACAAGTAGGCTAGGAGCTGTATGTTAAACAGGATGGTGTCCTGCTAAAATGAAATATGTAATTGGTATCCAGAGACTCATGATATGATGGACAAAATTTCAAAGATACATTTGCATTCCTTGGCTAGTGGCGCCTTTCTCCACGTTCAATACCAGGAGCATATTATCTTTAAATCTCTGAGTCTCCCTTTTCTGCCTCCATCATCACATCACTTTCTACTCTGCCTCCCTCTCATAAGAACCATGTGATTACACAGGGCACCCAGATAATCCAGGATAATGGTCTAACTTCAGTAGTCTTACCTTAATCATATATGTAAAATCCCCTTGCCATGTAAGCTAGGTTGGCTTGAAACTTAATTCTTGTAGGTTTCAAGAATTAGGATGTGCACATCATCAAGGTGTGGGATCCATACTAATAGATTATGATAAGCCATATGTACACATCATAATACACAAAGCAACCGCTATGAAAACTATGCAAAGAGTTATACTGAGAAACACTATGAATAAATAAGTCAAGATGATAGCCCTAAAAAATTTCAAGTAATCCATAAGAAGGCAAAAAATGGAAAACAGAGGAAGAAAAACAAGATCAAAAAATTTAAATTAAAATGGCAGACTGAACTACTAACATATCAATAATTTTTTTGAGTTTGTTTTATTAAATCATAGCTGTGTACATTAATGCAGTGGGTTTATATACAATAGCTGTGTACATTAATGTGCTGGGTTTATATACAATATGAAATGTTTTCATCAAACTGGTTAACATAGCCTTCATGGTATTTTCTAAGTTATTGTATTAACACATTTATGTTCTACATTTAGTAAGTTTCACATGTACCCTTGTAAGATGCACCATAGGTGTGGTCCCACCAATTACCCTCCCTCCACCCATCCTCCCCTTTCCCCTCCCCTCCCTTTCCCCTTTCCCCATATTCTTGGGCTATAATTGGGTTATAGCTTTCATATGAAAGCTATAAATTAGTTTCATAGTAGGCCTGAGTACATTGGATACTTTTTCTTCCATTCTTGAGATACTATGCTAAGAAGAATATGTTCCAGCTACATCCATGTAAACATGAAGGAGGTAAAGTCTCCATCTTTCTTTAAGGCCACATAATATTCCATGGTGTACAATACCATAATTTATTGATCCATTCATGGGTCGATGGGCACTTAGGCTTCTTCCATGACTTAGCAATTATGAATTGGTCTGCAATAAACATTCTGGTACATATATCTTTGTTATAATGTGATTTTTGGTCTTCCAGATATATACCTAGTAGAGAATTGTAAGATCTAATGGCAGGTCTATTTTTAGATCTCTAAGTGTTCTCCAAAGATCTTTCCAAAAGGAACATATTAGTTTTCATCCCCACCAGCAATGTAGAAGTGTGTCCTTGTCTCCACATTAACACCAACATCTCTGGTTTGGGTAATTTGTGATGTGAGCTAGTCTTACTGGAGTTAGATGATATCTCAAAGTAGTTTTGATTTGCATTTCTCTGATGATTAAGGATAATGAACATTTTTTAATGTGTCTGTAGGCCATGCACCTGTCTTCTTCAGAGAAGTTTCTCTTCAAGTCCCTTGCCCATCCTGAGATGGGATCACTTGTTCTTTTCTTGCTATGTTTGAGTTCTCTGTGGATTCTGCTTATTAAACCTCTGTTGGAGACATAACCTGATCTGTTATATAATCCTTTTGTTTTCAATTTCATTTAATTCTGCTCTAATTTTAGTTATTTCTTTTCTTCTGCTGGGTTTGGGATAAGAATATTCTTCCTTTTCTAGTTGCTTGAGATGTCCCATTAAGTTGTTAACTTCTTCTCTTTCCATTCTCTTGAGGAAGGCTTGAAGTGCTATAAATTTCCCTTTTAGGACTGCCTTTGCAGTATCCCAGAGGTTCTGATAATTCGTGTCTTTATTATCATTTTGTTCCAACAATTTGTTAATTTCCTTCTTAATCTCATCTCTGACCCAGCTATCATTTAGCACAAGGTTATTTAGCTTCCATGTTTTTGTATGAGTATGCAGATTCCTGTTGTTACTGAATTCAACTTTTATTCCATGATGGTCTGAGAAGATGCAAGGAATAATTTCTATTCTTTTAAATTTGATGAGATTAGACTTGTGACCTAAGATGTGATCAATTTTGGAGGATGTTCCATGGGCTGATGAGAAGAATGTGTATTCAGTTTTGTTAGGATGAAATGTTCTGTAGATGCCTGCTAAATCCAAATGTTGAATGGTTAAGTTTAAATCTATAATTTCTTTGCTTAGCTTCTTATTGGAGGATCTATCCAACACTGCCAAAGGAGTCTGAAAATCTCCAACTATTATGGAGCTGTAAGAAATCAAGTTGCTCATGTCTGTTAGAGTCTCTCTTATATATTGAGGCACATTCTGGTTGGGTGCATAAATATTAATAATTAAAATCTCATCATATTGAGTATTACCCTTAACAAATATGAAGTGACCATCCTTATCCTTCCTTTTGTTGGTTTAAAGCCTATTGTATCTGTAAATAAAATTGTAACACCTGCTTTTTTCTGCTTTCCATTTGCTTGAAATATAGATGACCATCCCTTCACCTTGAGTCTATATTTATCTTTTACAGTAAGATGACATTCTTTTATGCAACAGATATCTGGCCTGAGTTTTTGTATCCAGTCAGCTAACCTGTGCCTCTTTGGAGGACAATTTAAGCCATTCACATTAATTGAGAATATTAATAAGCCTGGTAAAATTTTGGGTATCGAGTGGACATTTTTAGTTCTTTTGCCACTGTGGAAGTTGGAATTTGATCAAAAGTTTCTGAGTGAGTTTACTTTTGTGATGGAAGATTTCACTGGTCATTATGGAGGATAGGTCTGAGAATGTCCTGGACAGCTGGTTTAGTTATGGCAAATTTCTTTGACATGTGAAAGTCATTAAAGTATTTAATTTCTCCATCATAAATGAAACTCAGTTTAGCTGGATACAGGATCTGGGTTGAAAGTTATTTTGTTTTAGGAGCTGAAAAGTCAATGACCACCCTTTTCTAGCTTGAAAGTTTTCAGCAGAGAGATCTCCAGTCATTCTAATATTCTTCCCCTTAGTAGGTTATGGTTTTCTTACGTCTGGCTGCTTTCAGAATTTTCTCCTTCATATTAACTTTACATTATGACTCATAACAGTAGCAAAATTACAGACATGAATTAGCAATGAAAATAATTTTATGGTTGGGGGTCACCACAACATGAGGAACTATATTAAAGGGTCATGGCATTACGAAGGTTGAGAAGCACTGATTTAGAAGCACACTGAAAGAAAAAAGATGAGGGTGGAGAGAAGTTGTGAGACAAAATGATTACATCCTTTTGCGACCCAGGAAAATCTACATTTTTATGTAAGATAAGGTAAATTTTAGAAGAAAAAGAGAGTGAAGGAAGCATCATTTGTGCAGGGATCTCTGAGTAAGTAGAAGAATGTCTTATCCTATCTTATCTCCATTCTGCACTATAAAGATAAACTTGTAATTCATTATTAGTGTAAAATCGGAAAAGATTTTATTTATTAGGAGCTAGACATAGCCTGAAGACCTAAAGTTATAGGTTTCATGACCTTGCTTAAGGGAGGCAAGCAAGAAATTTCCTGAATGGATAATCTTTGGGGCCAGTTCTTCACAGATGCCTGGGACTTTATCTTCTCTTTTGCAAAAGAGTTGGGGTGGGGAGTGGTCATGAAATTTTATTTTCATTTTTAAGGGAATATTACAACCTCATAATCATAAATTCAACAACTCAGAAAAAAAGTTACCAATTCCTTAAAAAACACAAACCATCAGAACTCAAGCAAGTTAAAATAGAGACCTAAGTAGAGAATTAAGAAAAAAAACTAGACTGATAGCTGTCATGAACTTAGATGGAAAAATCCTCAACAAAAAAATAGCAAAATGAATCCAACAATGTATAAAAGGACTACACATGTGACCAAGTTGAATTTATTCTGGGTATGCAACACTGACTAAACATTTAAAAATCAGCCCATGTAATCTGTATCACCCCTTTAAAAAACATTACGTTCATACCATCAGATGCAGGAAAGGCATTTGACAAAAATCTGACATCAATTCATGACAAACTTTCAGCAAGTTAGGAGTACAGACATATATTTCAACTTCATAAAAGACCATTTGCAAAAATTAAAGGAAACTTCATGCTTAATGATAAAGAACAGAATTTTTTTTTTAAATAAGATTGGGATCCAGAGAAGGATGTCCACTCTTACCATTCTTATTCAATATAGCATTTCCATAGGATAGTACTCAACAAATAAATACATAAACAAACAAATAAATAAATAAATAGAACAAACCCTTGCTATACCTAACAACTTGGATGAAACTGTAGGGTATTATGCTGACAGGGGTAGGGAGAAACATAACATCAAAAAGTTACATACTGTATTTCATTTATATAACATTTTAAAATGGTAAAATGTTAGAAATGGAGAACAGATTTGTGATAGGAAAGAGTTCAGTATGGAGTTTGGGGTGGGCAGTGGGTCCCAGAGGCAGAAGAGAGGAGAGTGTGGTTATGAAAAAAAGTAACAGTTGAAAACTCAGAGATGACAAATATTTTAAAATAATAGAAATAGCTATTGTCAAAAATTAAAAGCATGCTTGACTAGATGGTAACTCTTCAGTAAATATTTTTAAGTGATTTGTCAATCTACACAGATAAATGTTATTAAACTATGAGAACCAACCACCGTTTTGCTTTATAGACAGAGTACATTTATATCAGTTAAATTCCTTCCAATATATGTGTTTGCTCTCAAATAGAGACAAAGCTAAATAAACATTGTGAAGTATATGCTTTTGGAACTCTGATTGCATTTATGATATGAATATTAATACTGTATATACACCTTACTACATGATATTTTTTATTTATTTAGAATTAAATTCAATAAAATATCTTTCATTTTGCTACTCCAACCTTTGTATGCAATAGTTCTTGCAGATCTGAGGCCACAGAAAACTGCAGGAAATCTATTTGTCTTCACACTCAACATGGAATACCTGTTCACATGTCTCCTTGTGAATTTTTGAAATAACTAAATGACACCAAATGTGTCTGTCTTAAATTATATCAATCTAAACGAAAACATATTGCCTTTATTGGCATCATTTCTACAGATTTGCTAATTAAGTTGTCCCTCACAATTCCATATATATATGAATGCCTTCTTACAAATTATTGTCATACATTCCTTCAGAATTGCAGAAATTTAAGTCTTTTATTAAGTTTTTGTTTATTAGTACAAAAGCAAAAATATCCCCATTATAAACTGAAAAAATTCAAATGCAAATAAATCCATGTATTTTTCTACCCATAAAGTCACAACTAATGCATTATACTCTTATCATTCAAGATTGTTTTATCTATACTTACATGCACATGTCTTTGTAATTATTTTATAGAATTTATAGTATCATATATGCTATTTAATATTTAGTTTTCACACAAAAAATTGTAAATATCTTTCCATTAAAGAGAAGTATTTATGTATCATCTTGATTTATTATATGGTATTCCATTATGTAATGCACCTTAATTTATTTAACTAATCCCAGTGATTTAGGTTTTGTTCAAGAGTTCACTATAATTAATAGAACTGGAGATAAGTATCTTACATACCATTATTTATCCCCATAAGATATATTTGTGAAAGTGGAATTGCCTAAAATTTATTGATAAAATACCAAGCAAAAAGTACACACCAATTTATAATATCACTCGTGATTTTTTAAAAAGCCTGGGTGGACTAACTCTCTCCTAACCTGCACCTTGTCATCACTAAATATTATATTTTTTGTTTGCCAAATTACAGGCTAAAAATAGTATAATGTTATTTTTGTTTTCTTTAATTATTGATGAACTTGAACTTTTTTCAGCTTTATACACATTAAATATTTAAATACTTTTGTGATTTGTCTGTTTTTTCCTTAAAAATTGTGTTTTATATACTAAAGATATTAATCTTTTGTCATGAGTATTTAACTTTTATTTGTAACATTTGTATGTTTATTGGATATACATGTATTTCCTACTTTATGCTGTTAAGTTTATCAAACTTTTGATTTATTCTTTGAATAAGAAAACGTCTTCCTCATCTATAAGATATGTATTTTGCTATATCATATCAGATATTGGAAGCTGCATGGAAGCATCATATAGTTCAAATCCACCATTTTACATTTAAGAAGTGATATTCTTGAGACATTTCATGAATTTCCCATGGCCACACCCTTAATTTCTACTATCGCCAGGACTAAAACCTAGATCTTCTGATTCCTCCAGCTGTTGGAAAATTATACAGATGGTGATCCCTTTCCCCTCTGAGAGAGCATGAATGAAAACACCCTAGCTGTCATCAGTTGGGGGGGAAGCTCCATGCTCATTTCCTGTGCTGTCTACACAACTGTAGCCTACACTTTCCAATCCTCTGGATGGTGTCTAATTCAGAGACCTGAACACGCCACACACTGCCCCTGGGGTAAGATGGGGTCTTTTGATAGCCATGGATTTACACCAGTAGCCCTGGATGTGGAGTTTTATGGATGACCACCACTGCTCCCTCTATCTGGAGGTGCTTTAGGAAAACACTCTTCACATTATGCTTTCCTTTCCCAGGGGTGTCCAACCTTTTTTCTTTTCTGCCACACAATAGAAGACTAAGAGTTGTCTTGGGCCATACATTAAATATATACAAACACCAGTGAAAGCTAATTAGCAAAAAAAAAAAAAAATCTGTGTATACTTTTCATGATATCCAACACCACAGATAAGCAAAAACAAATCCTTACAAAATCAGCATGCAGCCGTGGGTCACAGGTTGGATACCTCAAAGTCTACAATAAGCAAAAGAGAAGAGGACATTCTGTGACTAAATATGAGGTGTTTTCCCCAAGCAGTGGACACCAGCTGGGGATTCTCTAATTCAATTCTAACACTACCACATGATAGTGTCACATCTCACAGGATGACACCTCAATCCTCAAGACACCGCTCTCCCCAGATACCAGTCACAAGTCTGGTCTTCAGGGCCTCTGACCCAGCAGCTTCACGTTCAGGTTCCCATGATCTCCTCCTCTTTTGCGTTCAGTTAACTTGCAGGAGTGGCTCACAGAACTTGGGGAAACACAGTTACCAGTTTCTTTTAGTGGATATTCCAATACAGATGAAAGGGTGCAGAGTTTCCGTGCCCTCCCTGGGCACACCTTCCTCCAAGAGCCTCCTCATGTCCAGCTATCAAAAAACTCCCCAAACCCAGTCCTCGGGGGGGTTTATGGAAACTTCATTACACAGAGTATGACTGACAAACGTATAGAAATATGACTGGACAAAAAGAACATGATCTAAACTCAGTAAGGCCTGTCCTGATTCTTCTTGGCTTCCCTTCCTCCAGAGTATAGGGCAGAACTATCTTTGGAATGACCCACATTCTGCCTCCGTTTTTTGACCTACAATCAGATTAGAGTCCTGCCTTGAGCAGGTTAAAAGAGGACAGGAGAAGGGCAGAGAGATCCTATCTCTCTGCTGAGCACCCCAACATTATAGTAAGGACAGTGGGAGCTTTAAGCCTGGAACTGGATGAATAACACCACAGGGTGGGGGTGGGGGAGGATGGACTTTGTTAGTAGATGATCACTAGGTATTTAACATAATGTCTCAGTGAATAAATAAAGTAGAAAAGGGAGAGGGATGGGTAATAGGAAGACAGGATTCTAGTAGAAGAATATCAGTAGATCTTGGGAACCAGCCAAGTCTGATGCATTCCCTTGGCCAACACAGGTTTGCTGGGGTCTGGCAATCTACTTCTCCCAGATTCCAAACCACTGGACTCCCTTACGTATGGCCCACAAGAAAATGTTTCCAAGTCTCTGCTTTCCATGAGACTGATAATATTAATGCTGCAGTTTTCCTCTTGGAATTCAAGGACTAGCAGAGGCCAACCTTTCTCTGTCGCCCTTGCTAACCAGCTATACAGTGAGTGCCAAGCCAAAACTATGGTTTTAAAAAGCAAGACACATGTTGAACACCAAAAACAATTCCAGTTTGCAACCTACCCTTTTCCGCCTTGTCAGGCTGCATGGGTGATTAAGATTTATTGAATCTGCATTAGAGTGACTCTTTCAATGAATAAAAGAATTTGAAGAGAAAGGAGACATGGACAAGTTACTTCAGGGTATGTTGCTTGTTGAAATCATCTAATGAGAACCACATAGCATTTCAATGCTCTGCTGAGAAGAAGGCTCGCAGGGCCAGGGCAGAGATACTTCCCACTTCTCAGGATTAGCCACCACTGTCGAAGAACTTGATTTTAAAAAGCTCAATTATCCAGGAAAAGAAGGAAATTCTCTAAAAGAGTATAGAAACAGAAAGTGTTCTTGCTGTGACCTGGTTAAAAACTGAGGCAGAGTGAAAGGCAGACAAGAGGAGTAGAGAAAATGCTATGTTGCCATGACTCATTGGAAGGAAAGAGGAGGCCAGTACCAAAACGTTCTTAAATGAAGCAGAATAAATCGGAAATGTTCTTATTCATTCACTCTATTTTCTATATACATATTTGGGGCATTTTTAAACAGTTCAATCTCCAAACCAAATTATTTCCCCTCCTCTCCCCCCCACCAAAAAAAAAAATTACATTGAAAAAATATCCTTCTTCGAATCATCATTGCACATCTAATTATAGTATATACTACTTAGGGCTGTGATCATAACCATTTTAAGGAGATGAAGATTCTCTTTGCTCAGTAGGGGAGGGACCAAAAGGTCTGTTTTTCAGGAAAATATAGATTGCCAAATGAATGTGACTTGAAATAAAATCAGCTTTAACTCTGCTGGAAACCGACCCGGTGACCTCATGCTTCCCAGACCCTCACTACCACACCCACAGGCCTTCATTTCATGTTTCACCCTGGCGGGGCCCCAGGATACTGAGCTACAGAACTCCCTCCCATTAGCTGCAGGAATCCAGAATATCCATGGCAACCAGTCTCTAACCCCAGGGAGAAGGCAGCAGAATTGAAAGGCTCCATTCTGTTTCTACATCCACAGCTCCGTGAATTGACAGCTTGGTGGTTCTCTTAGTTCCATTAGATTAGGATGCACTTTTCTCTCTTCCTTTGTGTCATCTTTTTACCTGGGTAGGTCTCAGCTGCCGTTAAGGAATTTTTTAGATGGGTGTTTCCCCCTCTTTCCCGCTGCCCCTGCGCCCATCCAGAAGCATGCTCCTTAACATTCTTTGCTTTGCAGCATTTTTCTAAAGAAAACAAAACATAGTCCCTCTCTTGGTCTTTTTACCTTCCTACAAAAACATCCCACATTGGGTGTGCATCTTGTGCAAATTACCAAGGCATATCTGATTTCGAGCAAAGTGAGTTCTTTGTATGCTCTTACAAAAACTGGCAAAGGGATTTAAAAAAATACATACAATTCTATCATAAAATTAAGTTGTAGCATCAAATATCTATAATCATGTTTGAGTGATTATGCCACAGATATGTAGGTGGTGTAACAGATTGCTTAGTGCTCTCATTATTTGCCAAAGGAGCCTGAATAACTAATTTGTACACCCATGCCCTGTGGAATGGCAGCTGAGTCCCCAGTGGACATGTAGCAGACTAGACAGAAGCAGACCATTTGGCCTGCAGAATCAAAACGAGGCAGAAATGTAACAATACAGCATGCAAGATGCAATCATATGCTTCTTCCACAGTGGCCTAACAATAGGATTGCAAAAAGAGGTCAATCTGGTGGCCATTATTCCTCAACCCTTGGCTAAAGTGGATCCCCCTTGTAAAACTAATGAGAGCTGTAGATTCTCCTCCCAGGGTATTGTATATATGCGTGAAGTGGGAAGTTAAATATGTAATAACATTCTCTATTACTTACAATTTCAACAGAAGCCTCAAAGGAAGAAAACATAATTGGCACCAAGAACCACTCAGCAGCCCCTGCCACATCCTAAGTGGAGAGGTCACTCCCTACAGCAATAACTATGTAAGTACGGGTATTCCTGATAGGTACCCCCGGTTTCCAAAGGGAAAAATGGGCACAAGGGATTTTAAGGAATTAATTTCTAGATTCTCAACTTTCTTAGATAGTTTTTCCCATGAAAGAGGCTGTGTCTTCCATTTCACAGAAACCCTTCTCTCCTGCTGTTTCACAAGAAAGGCCGATGTTTCATCCATCCTTCACTCAACCCTGGTGTATTGCTTGGGTTGTGAGCACCTCCTTAATCCCACATTAAAAGACAATACTATGTGTACCTATTCATTCCTGTTAATCTGCTTTTCATCAAAGCCCCAGGGTGGAGTTTAAGCATATTTTGTATGATTTCAGGAATGAGAAGTACAAAGTTCCATCTTTATGAATTTACTGATTTACTGATAACAAATTAGCACATCTTTGAGTAAAAAGATGCAAATTAGAGATGAAGTATTATATTTTTTGAACATTTATTCAGACACTTAAAAGAAATTTTTTTTAGCTTTTCCCAAAACATTAAATAATACTCTAAATACTGCTTATTTCACTCATTCACTTCTCCTCTGTTTCTCCTTAATACCATGTACTTGTTTTATTTGGACTTACTTAATGAAAATGTATGATAGATTTCACTGCAAATAATGGAATTAAGCTTTGTAATAAATCCTTTGTAGCCCCATACTAACTCATAGCCCAAGACTCTTTTCTGATTACTGTTGCTTTCCACTAAACCCTAATTCATCTTCAAAACGGGAAGAAGAGAAATAAGAAGAGAAAGAGGAAGAAGAACCTCACCTCTTTCTTTAAAAAGCACGTTTCTTCCTTTTTAAATATTATTGTAACTTTATTTAAAAGGTGAGCAAGTTAATAGTAAATAGAGAAACTAGATTGAGAAATAAGAATGTGTAAGAATGAAAGTGTATTATAAAATTACATGATCAAAGAAAACAACGTAAATAAATATTCATTTCCTGTTTTCCAAAACAAAATTGAGAAGGATAAAACCATTTTAATAAAATTCATCTTTTCTTTATTTTTCCCCCATTTTAATTTTTTTTTTTATTTTAATAGATTTAGGGGTCAAGGTGAAATTTTGTTACACATATGCTATGTGTGTATTGTGTAGTGACGTAGTCTGGGCTTTACTGTACGCATCAAGCAAATAGTGGACATTGTACCCATAGATAATTTTTCACTTTGCACCTCTCCCCCACCTTGTGAGTCTTCAATGTCTACTATACTACTCTGTGTGCCCTTGCTTAGCCATAGTCAAGCTCTCCCTTATAAGCAAGAACACGTTCTAATGCCATCTAATTTATGCCAGTTCTTAAGCTGCAAACTTAACATCCAAACTTAACACCATTTATTTTTCTGATCCTGAGATACTTCATTTAAGATAATGCCCTCCAGTTCCATCCAAGTTGCTGCAAAAGGCATTATTTCATTATTTCTTATGACTGAGTAGCATTCTATGGGGTATATTTATCCCACATTTTCTTCAGCCACTCATTGGTTGATGGGCACTTAGGTTGATTCTATATCTTGGCTATTGTGAATTATGTAAATAGCACATTTCTGATAAAAAGCATTTTCCCAAGAACCCTGGAGGAGAAATACAGAGGATGAGGGCAGGGGTAGGGTAGGGGAGTGATGAGTAGGTGTGATTGCTAGAGGAGCTAATACCAAAGTCAAGTAAAAACCAATTTTGCAATTCCCAGCCACAGGATCTTTCTGAAAAAGTGCACAAAAGACGTCCAATGACAGAAAGAATCACCTTTTCATGTCTTATTCCTCACAGCCAGAGAGCATCAATACCAGATTAAAAAATGAACCCAGGGCAAAAATCTCTTTTTTTTTTTTTTCATGCCTCTCTTTCCTCTCCTAAAGGGGCTTTACAAACAGGTAGCCAAAGGGTGAAAAACAAAGAAACTATACCTCCCACCAGCTGGAGGTGTCAAGGTAGGCACTGCTAGTGCTGTAGAGAGGAAAACTGCACTTGAGACTGATATGATATGTTCAATAAGTTGGACTATGTTTTTTAATTATTTGAAAGAAAACTTTGAATCATACTCAAAATTTCCCTCATGAAAAATAACAAGAAGAGTAAATAGATTTGAAAGAAGTAGTAATAAAGAATAAAGTTATTTTCAGCTTCCACCTTCCTGAACTCTGTATGTGGCAGGAGACAGTTCTGTATCCTTAAGGCAGTTACATGTCCATGCTTCTATGAAAGGGAAAAGGCATACACACACCTCTGCACACAGATTCCCTCTTGGGAGTGACGGAAAAAGAAGGATCCATGAGAAAGAAGAAATCACATCAGAAGGAGGATTGAGTGGATATGACATTTACCTGAAAGAGACATTAGAAATAGAAGACAATGAGTTAATTTCATTCGTTAGTTAGTTTCCCACGAATAGCAGGGATAGGGGGAAGAGAGTGGGGCACAACTGTTATCTGCAACTAAAAAGAAGATACTACTAAGAAAAGCTGCACTTCTGCACATAGTTTATATCACAAAATGTAGAGCATGAGCAGAGAGTTGGAAGTGGACAAGATTAATGAAGTAGCAAGGAGGAGCTAGACGTGAAACAGAACAGAACCAACATGTAAGAAGCTACCCAAGAAAAGGAAGATAATAAGAAGCCAGAGAGACGAGAAAACAGGGATAGTAAAGTCATGGATGCCCAGGAAAGAACAGATATAAGGGGTGGTCTATGTCTTTGAATGCTCCTAAAAGCAAGTACTACTTTAGGGGTGAAATATGTTCTTTGGAGTTAGCAATGAGAAAATGGCCAATCACCTTAGCAAGAGAAGCTTGGAATGTAAAGGCCAAAACCAGAGTGAAGAGATTAATTTCTTAGTGAAATCTAGCAATAGAGACAATTCTTTAATAAAAAAATAAAAAAAATTTTAAAAGTCTGTCAGTGAAGTGGATCTGATAAGATGCATTTTAGTTATTCACTTCCCTCACCTGTTACCTTGTAACTTGCAGTCCTTCTCTGCAGGTGGGCACTTCTCCGTCCTGTTGATGCAGGGCTAGTCTTGAGGATGGCTTTGTATAATGGAATGTGACTAGAGTGGGACAGAAGTAACTGGAGTAGGAAACTTAATCAAGGAATATCTTATTCTTTAGATGGGAAAAAAGAAGACAGGTTTAAATGCTTACGGAGTCAGTGTGAACAAAGAACCTAAAGATATAGAAGATACCAGATGATCAAAGAAACGAGAATCCTGAGAGGCAGACAGGCATAGGTGCCCAAATAAATGAGGAAAACTTTCCCACTAGATTGAGGTCACTGCTCCACCAAGAAGAAAGAAGGGGAAAGGATGAATGTGAAGAAAGATAAGTTTGCAGCTTAAAAATTGGCATAAATTAGATGGCATCTAATATCTCTGTGAAGTGGGAAGTGACGTCACTTGGCAAGTGCCAGGGGAAAGATAAGGGGGAAATAGACAAGGCAAGGGAAGAGGAAAATGGTATTTTTGGAGCATGAGGAACTATTTTTAAAAGATACTCTAGAAAACTAGAAAGAGCAAACATAGAAGAATCAGTTCAGTGGTATGGAAGACAAAACTGAAGTTGACCTTCAGTTATGGTGACCATAATATTTTGTGGTGAAAATATTCATGGTTGTACGATTTTTCCCCCAGCTCTGCTCAGCACACAGATGTAGTGGAGGAGAAGGCAAAGTTGCGAGCTGGAAAGTCATTCAGGAAGAACTGAGGCTGCTAGCAAGAAAAAACTGGTGCACATTATTACCACCTATGTCAGAGTTTTAGCTGCTCTTTAGTTTTTCTATTACCTTGCCTACTGCTGTGTACGTTAGACACTAACTCCTTTCTTTGTTCTTTGCAGCAACCTGGGGATCATTACTTTATGATTACTCTCTATAGATAAGAAAATTGAAATGCAGAGATATTCCACAATTTGACCAAGATCAGCCAGCTAGCAAGTGACAAAGTTGTGATTAAAATCCCCATTGTATAACTCCAAGTTCAGTAGACTTATTTCCTACCCCATCACTGTTGCTTCTCATTATTCTTGCCCTTTCTTTCTAAGCCTCTGTTAAAAGAAAAAAAAAAGCCCTCAGTTTATGATTAAAATTGCCTATAATCATGAGTTCCAAGTAGGAAGTCGAAGTTACTGATGAAAACCTAAAGCTTCCAGCTAAGATTTCTAAATTCTTCCCTAATGTGTGTGAAGCTAATCACATAAGGACTGATGGCTGTGAAAGTTCTTAGAAGAGAAGCCTGGCGTCTTATTCCCTTCCCTTCCCTTCCTTTCTTTCCTTTCTCCTCTCCTGTTAAGTGTCCATGCTGAAGAGACAGAGGATACAGTGAACTGCATTTTGAGAAGATCTCTTTGAGCTGCGTGTGTCTGCTAAAACCCCTGAAATAAAAGAATAGGGTCAGATTGCAGTATCAGAACCCACCCCCACCCATGAGAGCAGTCAGAGCTGCTGCTGTGTCCGTGATTTCAGGGGTGCCACTCACACGTTCTACGTGAACGCTGCTCCCTGAAAGTACAGCAGTTATCTCGTTGCCAATGTTCAAGTGTTGACATTGCAGATAGTAGTTTCCCAGATTGGCCCATTTGAAAATATCCTGACCCTCAGCCTCTAGAACATCTATATCCTCTTTTCCTTCTTGCTCCACAAATTCCCCTCTTGTAATATTTACCTGGCATAAAGTCCCTTAACCAATATCCTGTTTCATCTGCCATGGAGTTTTGGGCATACTTTCCTTGGCTAATCTAAGATGAGCCAGAGACTGCTGCTTGCCTTTCAATATTCAACATTCAGTCCTTCCTTCTTTCTCAATAATAGGGTTGGGGCTCTACCCTATTTAATGAAATGCTCATTTTTTTTTTTAGCTGAGTTGCCTCCTGGAACAAAATATTAGATTCCCCAGTTTTCCTTGCAAATAGATGCAGTAACTAAGTTCTGGCCACAAAGATAAAAGTGGATGTTTTATAGGCAACTTATGAACAGTATATATAAAGGACACACTGACCCAGAGTGTCCTATTTTTTCTGCCTGCCTGGAACATGAAGTAATTGTCTAAATTTTCCTGCAGCCATCTGGGACACTAAGGTAAATTCAAGAGTGGAAGCCATGTTTTGAATGTGGTGGTGCCAAAAGGCATCTGAGTCTACTGTCAATATTCCACTCCTCAAACTTGAACATTTTCTGGGTCTTCCCATGCCTTCTGAGTCCTAAAATACCATGTTCATAAGCCACTCCTCTAGGTCTCAACTTGAAGAAGCTTCCTGTTGGCCAAGTCCAAACACCTTAATCTCCCATAAAGGCTCTTCATGGTTTATTACCCACTGCTCCAAAATTTCCTCCCTCAGTATAGCCGAGGCTTTGTTCAAACTGAGTTCTTTTCCTCCTATTTCTCCCTCTGTGGCTGACATCATATTTTTTCTCCTTCCTGACATCACATTTTTTCTTCTTTGCCTGAGAAGTCCCTAATCTTTTTTAGTTACCTACTACATGGAAAATATTTGCCATGCTGGGAAGCACGATATAAATGAAAAAAGATTTTGCTTTGTTTGACTTGAGGTCTATTATAGTATAAAGGGAATACCATGGAGGTTCTCAACCTATCACATTGGAGTATATATGCTCTCTCTGATCACCTGTTTAATTGCCTGGCTGCCCCAGTCTAGTTGAGGGTAGGGATTGTGTCTATCTATTTATCCTTGACTTCTAGTACCAAACAGAGTACTTGACATACTTGATGAGTGAATTAATGAATAACTATAACTGCTCAGTAAGTTCTAGAATTAGAATTAAACCTAAATCTTTGACACAGTTTCCTTGGGTCTGTTTCTTTGCCTATAAAATAGCAAACTGTTTTCATACAATAAATATAACTTCTGCACCTACCCTGTACTTTTCTCCCTGAGATTTTCTTTTAATATAGTAAATTATCTTTGTCATCCAGATAAATAATGGCAATGCAGGCTAAAAAAAATCCCCTGGTGTATACTAGACACTAAATAATGTTTGGGGAAGAAATGAAGGGAGACAGGAACAAAAGAAAGTAAAAAGATAAGATAAATTAAAGAAAAAAGGAAGATGTGACAGAGACTGGCAGATGTTCCCCAATACCTATTCTTTCCCTACTCAATTATAGAATTTTTAGCAGGTAGATGACTGGAGATAGTTGACTACTTTCCTTGAAGCTAGGAATAGCCATGCAATTAAGTTGTGGCTTATATGTAAAGACAAGATTAGATTTATGAGGCAGCTTCTGGAACCTTCCCCCAGAAAACATCTGTATTATACCTTCTGCCAATCCTTCTTCATCCCTGCCTTCATCCTGCTGCATAGAAGTAGTGTCATGATTTTGGACCACGTCTACAGTTGATAGAGAGGTGAACCTGTAAGAGACTGGATCTCATCAGTAAGGGGGCTCTCTGAAGCAGAGCCACCATTTGAACCCTAGTTGGCTAACCACCAGCCTTTTGCATGAAAGGCAAATTCCCACACAGTTAAATATAAATCCTACATAACAGAGAAGTCAAGAATAAAGAGATAAGGGAGAAAGAAGTGAGGGAAAGTAGGCAAGTGAGGCACAAATGATTCCTTCCTTCAAAGGGACATAGAACCTACAGATATAAAAAGCTCCAAGATTCAGAACTGATTTGTGGGAATATTATGAGGTCAAAGAAAGAATGATTACCAAAATGGTTCTTGCTTCTTCTCTCAAAGTTTGCTATGGAGAAACTCTAACAGAGGAATTACTAAATTACCACAATCAAAAACCATGAGAAGTATGGGGAAACTAAAAATTGGGTTGAAATGGTAGAGGAGGAATGGGTGACCAGAAGCTAGGCCGGAGGGAAGCTCTTAAATTCTGCTTTTATCTCTCTGAAGCCCTTCCAGAGACAAGCTTTGCCTGATGCTTCATCACAGACAGTTGTCCCAACACTGGCCTCACAGTAACATCAGCTTGTAGCAAACACTTCTGGACCCTTCATCCCTCAATTTCCTCCTCATCCAAGGCACCAAACTGCCTTTCTCTATGATGCTTCTCTTTTGAGTGTTTAAATGTAAAACCTTAACCAGGCATTTGGTAAAATGCCATTGAGGGTGATTAAGCAGAATCTAAAAAGTAAAATCTTTCTTCTCTTTAAGTTTACTAGATTGGCTGAAGATTTGGACACAGACTTGGATCCTTACCCAAAACACAGAACAGAAAAGCTGATACTTCTAGAGCAGTGGTTCTCAACCTTCCTAATGCCTCCTAATGCCATGACCCTTTAATACAGTTCCTCATGTTGTGGTGACCCCCAGCCATAAAATTTTTGTTGCTACTTCAAAACTGTAATTTTGCTACTGTAAATATCTGATATGCAGGATGTATTTTCATTGTTAAAAAGGGGTCTAGAGAACCACTGCTCTAGAAGGATATGAGCTACCAAGGCAAAATAACTAGACATCTGAGGAGAATGACTACCATACAAACAACAAAGGAAAAAATACTTTGAGTTATTGGAAATGACAAAGAATTTAAAATACATATGACATTAAATATCATTCAGAAGATAAGAGAAGTAGTAAGTAGCATGAAACAAGCAGGAAGTTACTTAAAAAGGAATTCACTGGAAAAATTAGGTATAAAAATATAATAGTTATAATTTTTAAATAAAAAATGGGATAAATAGCAAAAGCAAACAGAGTACAGATTTTTGAGTTAGAAAATTAAATTGAGAAACTCCATCAATCAATTTAAATATTAAGTTTTTAAAAATGAGTAGTGGGAAATAAATATAAGAATGAGTCTTAATAAGGACAGCAATCAAAGTATTAAAATGTAATGTGTACCTTTACAACAAAAAAAAAGAACATTTGATCTTTCTAAAGAAAAACAGAGACAAAGAGAATGAAAGAAATATAAAGGTGAGTGAATAAAAGTATGAAGCAAGATGACAAAATAAATTCTAATAAATAGTAATAGTTAAGTTACTAAATATTAATGGGTTTAATTTACCAACCAAAAGGCAGAGAATGGAAGAGTGAATTAAAAAATAATCCAACTATGTGTCATCAGATTAAAACACAAGAGTCAGATTAAAAATGGAAAAGAAACAGATGGACAGAACAAAAACATATGAACCAAACGAAGCTAAGGTCACCATCTTAATATCTGATAAATTTTTATCTAATGTTACACAAAACTTAGAACCCCAAACTTGGACTCAATTCAGATCTATTGAACTACCAAGTCTATTCTCTGAATCTGTCAATGCATAGGCTCGTTTGCAAAACTTCCAGAAGTATTAATAGATAAATATGAAAGAAGAACACAGCTCTTCCATGTGTTCCACATTAATTCTTCACATTCTGGCAAAATCTCAAGGTAAAATCAGATGTTAGGACATCTACAGAGAGGCAGGTTGTCAACACACTGCTAGTAATTTTTTATTATGTTGCCCAAGAATCTATTTTGTAATTTCCCAGAAACTGTCATTGAGTAGTTTTTACAATGCCACAGTCTGTTACTATGAAAATGATTGCAATGTCATAAATTCAGAATATCAACGTTACAGCAGGATCAAGGAGGAAAAGATGGCAAAGCTTTCAAAGTGAGGGGTACAAGCACTTCTGATAATTACCCAGAGGAAGATGGAAATAGTAAAATGCACAGGGAGAAAGAAAATGAATATATGGGGCCACGTCCTTTAATTTAGGCCACAGAACTATCTCCCACCCAGCTGATGAGTTTTAACATATGGCCCCTTTTACCATTAATTACTGTGGGCCCATGGCAAAACCAGTGACCTTCCATTCCTTCATGAGCTGAACCATGTGTTCTTGATACCAAAATCCTATACTAGAGTTTGAATGTTTAAGTTATAGTCACTAAACTTTTCAGAAAAGATGCACTTAAAATGTTATAGAGTTTTTAAAATCTAATTACAGCATTTTAAACCTCACCTTCAGAAGGGATTTTATATCACTTTGAGAAAGTGAATGAAAGACAATTTATGGCTCAATTTAAAAGCGAAATTTTTGAGATCAATAGAAAAATACTATGCCTAGATCCATAAATCTGCAAAACCAATCATTCAGCAATTTCTGATACATGGCACCAGGTTCTCCTTACTTGACATTATTATTTTGATTCTTATCTTCTCATATTTATAGCCCTAGCCCAAGCCATTCCTTTCAGCTCAAGACCCATCTACACAGATATATAGACAGTCCAGATTACAAACAAGATAGGTTCTGTAGGTTTGTTCTTAAGTTGTCTGTAAGTTGTACAGGTCCATTTACCCATTACCTGTAGCCTACATTTGTGAGAGTTGTCAGATTTTGTAACTCGGGGACTGCCTGTATCTCACATGCCTTCACCAGTTAAAGGATTTAAATGTACCTTAAACTCAACTTTTCAAAACCAAACTTGGCACTTCCCCTAAAGGTGGCCCTTTTCCAGTGGTCTCTCTGTCAGTGGGGTGGGACTGTGCAAACCAGAAACCTTAGCCCCTCTTTACACTGGACACCTTACCTCACCCATTGCTGTCATTAGAATGTTTATCCCTTCCAAAATTCATGTTGAAATTTAAACCCCCATGTAACAATCTGAAAAGGTGGGACCATTAAGAGGTGATGAGTTAACCCATTTATTAATTCACAAATGAATTAACTCATTTATGGATTAATGAATTAAGGGGTTATCACAGGAGAGTGTCAGTTATCATGAGAGTGAGTCTGTTATGGAGTGCCAGGTTGGCAGTCTCTTGTGTACCCCCTTCTGCACAGGATGCCCTATCCTGCCTCAGAACTCTGCAGAGTCCCCTTCACTGAAAGTTCTCACCAGACATGGCCCATCAGCCTTGGCGCTCCCAGCCTCCAGAACTGGAAGAAATAATTGGTTTCTTTATAAATTACCCAGTCTCAGGTATTCAGCTATAGCAACATAAAATACACCCACCTTCAAGACCTATCAATTTTACCTCTCAAACAGCTTGCAAATCCATCTGTTTGACTCTATCACCTTGCACACCACGTCAGATCATGTGGCACCACTGCAATAGCCTCCTACCTGGTCTTCTGCATCTATTCTAGTCACCCGTCTATAATCTGTGTTCTATGCTGAAGCCTAAGTGATCTTTTCGAAATCCAGATCTGATTGTTTCCAGGATTTTTTTTTTTAAAGAAATGCATTTGTATATACTTGAGGTTTGCAACATGATGTTATGGAACATACAGATAGTAAAATGGTAACTGTAGTGAAACAGATTAACACATCCATCATCTCACATAGCTGCTTATGTATGTATGCATGTGACAAGAGAACCTAAAATCTACTTATTTGCCACAACATGGGTAGACCTGAAGGATTATGCTCAGTGAAATAAACCAGACACAGAAAGAAAGGTATTGCAAGTTCTCTTAAAATAAATTTTTGATCGCAAATAAGGCCTTCTAAAACACACGTGATCTGAATGCTACCTCCTTCTCCAATTTCAGCCACTGGGAATTTTTCAGTTCTCAGATATACTTGTTTCTTCTTACTCAGGGCCATAGCACATGACATTTCCTTTTTCTGAAGAGTTCTTCCCACAATTCATGTCCTCCAAGACCATTATCCCCACTCATCATTAATTACTCCTTCACTGGGGAAACTTCCCTGATTCTAGGTTTGGAAGTCAGTTTATTGTTTTTTGTTTTTAAGAGACAGAGTCTCATTTTACTGCCCTCCGTAGAGTGCCGTGGCATCACACTGCTCACAGCAACCTCCAACTCCTGGGCTTACGTGATTCTCTTGCCTCAGCCTACTGAGTAGCTGGGACTACAGATGCTCTCCACAATGCCTGGCTATTGGAAGTCAGTTTATTGTACGTGCATGCTTCAGAGATAGTGTGGGTTAAGATCCAGGCCACCACTATAAAACAAATATTGCAAGAAAATAAGTCACATACTTTTTTTGGTTTCCTAATGCATATAAAAATTATGTTTACACTATACTATAAAGTGTGAAATATCATTGTCTTTTTTTTTTGTTTTTTGAGACAGAAAATCTGTCAACCTGGATAGAGTGCCATGGTGTCATAGCTCACAGCAACCTCAACCTCTTGGGCTCAAGTGACCCTCCTGCCCTTGCCTCCTCAGTAGCTGGGACTACTGGCCAGTTTTTCTACTTTTAGTAGAGATAGGGTCTCACTCTTGCTCAGGCTGGTCTTGAACTCCTGACCTCAAACAATCCACTCACCTTGGCCTCCCAGAGTGCTAGGATTACAGGCATGAGCCACTGTGCCTGGCTCATTATGTCTTTTGAAAAGGTACCATAATTTAGACATACTTTATTGGAAAAAAAAAAAGGAAATGATCATCTAAGTCTTTAATGAATCATAAAATTTTTGCTGAGAAGGGTCTTGCCTTAATGTTGATGACTACTGACTGATCTAGGTGATTGTTGCTGAAGGTTGGGGTGGCTGTGGCAATTTCTGAAAATAAGACAAATTTGCCATATCTATTGACTCTTCCTTTCATGAAAAATGTCTCTGTGACACATAATGCACATTAGAAGCACCTTCAAAATTGAAATCAATCCTCTCAAACCTGCTGCTGCTTTATCAACTAAGTTCACAAAATATTCTAAAACCTTTGTTGTCATTTCATCAATGTTCACAACATCTTCACCAGGAGTGGATTCCATCTCAAGAAACCACTTTCTTTGTTTATCTATGAAAAGCAACTTTTAATCCCTTAAATTTTTATTATGAAGGTTCATGGTGGCTCACACCTGTAATCCTAGCACTCTAGGAGGTCAAGGCAGGTATATTGGTTGAACTCATAGGTTTGAGTTCACCCTGAGCAAGAGCAAGATCCTGTCTCTAAAAATAGCCAGGCATTGTGGCAGGTGACTGTAGTCCCAGCTATTCCAGAGGCTGAGGCAAGAGAATCACTTGAGCCCAAGAGTTTGAGGTTGCTATGAGCTATGACACCACGGCACTCTACCAAGGGCAACAAAGTGAAACTCTATCTCAAAAATAAATAAATTTTTATTATGAGATAATAGCAATTCAGTCACATCTTTAGACACTATTTCTAATTGTACTTTGCTTGCTATTTCCCCACTTTGCAGTTACTTCCTTCACTAAAGTTTTCAGCCCCTTAATCTATAAGGGTTGCAATCAACTTCTTCCAAACTCATATTCATGTGATATTTTGACCCCCTTCCATGAGTCACAACAGCCTCTAGAATGGTAAATTTTTTTCAGGTTTTTAATTTGCTTTGCCCAGATCCATCAGAATAATCACTATTTGTGGAAATCACAACCTCACAGACTGTATTTTTTAAGTAACAAAGTTTGAAAGTCAAAATGACTCCTTGATCCATGGGCTACAGAATGGATGGATGTTGTATTAACAAAGGTGAAAACAATATTAACCAAGTTGTACATCTCCATCAAAAAAAAGTCTTGAGTGACCATATGCCTTCTCAATGAGCAGAATTATTCAGAAATGAATATTTTTTTTCTGAGTAGTAGGTCTCAACAGTGGGCTTAAAATATTCAGTAAACCAATGTTTAAATAGATATGCTGTTACCCAAGCTTTGGAATTAAGCTTATAAAGCAGAGGCAATGTACATATAGCATAATTCTTAATAGACTTAGGATTTTTAGAATGGTAAAAACATTGGCTTCAACTTAAAGGTACCAGCTACATTAGTTAGTGATAAGAGAGCCAGCCTGTGCATTGAAGCTTTGAAGCCAGATATTGGCTGCTCTCTAGCTATAAAATTCCTAGATGGCATGGTCTTCCAATACAAGGCTGTTTCATCTACATGGAAAATACATTGTTTATTGTAGCTGCCTTCATCAATCGCCTTACACAGATCTTCTAGGGAACTTACTGCCCCTCCTACATCAGCACTTGCTGTTTCATCTTATATGTTTATGTAATGGAGATGGCATCCTTACTTTAAACTTCATGACCCAACCTCTGCTAGCTTACAACTTTTCTTCTGCAGCTTCCTCACCACCTTCAGCCTCTGTAGAACTGAAGAGAGAAAGGGCCTTGATCTGAGTTAAGTTTTGCCTTAAGAAAATGCTGTGGCTGGTTTGATCTTCTAGATCACTCAACCTTTCTAAATATCTGCAATAAGATATGTAGATATATTTTAGTTTCTTATCAGTTGTGTGTTCACTGGAGTAACACATTTAATTTCCTTCAAAGTACTTTCTCTCTGTATTCACAGTTTGGCTTATTGGCCTATCTCCACTTTCAATATCCCTTTCTCCCTAAGCTTAATCGTTTCTAACTTTTAATTTAAAGTGAGAAACAGGCCATTCTTCCTTTCTCTTGAACAATCTCTAGGGTTAGTAATAGCCCTAGTTTCAATAGCATGTGTCTCCGAGAATAGAGAAGGCTGAAGAAAGGAAGAAGGACCAAGAGCAGCTGGTCAGTAGAGCACTCAGAACCCACACATTTATCGGTTAAGTCTGCCATCTCATAGGAGTATGGTTCATGGTGTCCCAAAGCAATTATAATAGTAATATGAAAGATCACTAATCACAGATCACCATAATAAATACAATAATAATAAAGTGTGAAATGTAATGATCCCAAATTTAACACAGAGGCACAAAGTGAGCACATGCTCTTGGAAAATTGATACCAGTAGACTTGCTTAATGCAGGGTTGCCACAAGCCTTCAATTTGTAAAAAATGCAATAACTGAGAAGTGCAAAAAGCAAAGCACAGTAAAATGAAGTGTGCTTATATTATGTTTTCTCATGGAATCACATTGCTTTTCTTCAGAGCACATGTCAATGTATAATTACACAATTATTAGAATAGTTAAATAACATTTGACTCCTTGACTCCTATGCCAGAGTATAAGCTACATGAAAACAGGCAAGATATATTTGTATTTCCATCACACCCTCAGCTCCTGCCACTATATTCAGCACATAATATATGCTCCAGGTGTTTTTTTTTTAATTTATCACTAGAAATCTGTAATTTTTTGAGATATAATCACAGGTAACATTTCGAAAATTATTTTTTAATTAAATCATAGTTGTATATATTAATGCATTTATAGGGTACAATGTGCTGATTTTATATATAATTTGGAATGCTTACATCAAACTGGTTAACATAGCCTTCACCTCACTTTCTTAATTGTGTTAAGACATTTATACTCTACACTTAATAGATTTGACATGTACCAGTAAACATACATCTACCATATTACACAGCCATTGTACTGCTAGATACTCTTCACAGCAGTTTTACTAATAGCCAAAAAATCTAGACGCAACCCATTGCATAGTAACTGGTGAATGGAAGAAGTATTCACATAGTAAATCAATAAACAGCAATGTATATGCTCAAAATATATTTAATAAAAGAATAAACTACTGATACAACACAGAAAACCTCAAAATCTTTATGCTGAATGAAAAGGCAGACAAAAAAAATATATGTACTGTATGATTTCATTTGTATAAAATTCTAGAAAATTATAAATGACAGAAAACAGGTAGGTAAGGGGGGACACTCCCTAAGGACAGTGGAGATTTGGGAGAAATGATTGCCATGGAGCATAAAAAAGCTTTTGGGGGTGGTAGAAGTATTTATCATCTTGATTGTGGTGACCATTTTACATGTGTATACATATGTCAAAAACCCTCAATTGTATCCTTTAAAACAAAGGCAATCATTGTTTGTTGATCATACCTTAATAAAGTTTAAAAACTATAAGTGAGCAAGAATTATTAATTATCTGAATGCAAATGGTTAAGACTTATCATGAGCATAATATATTTTAAAAATATCTGAGGAAAGGTATGAGAAAAGGGATATAAGTTCTAGGATTTTGCTATTATTTAGTCATTTAACAAATATGTCTTATTTCTAATAGTAATCAAGAAAATAAAGCAACTAAGAAATCCTAAAACTTGTAACTAAAAAATAACTCTACAAATAGTATTTGCTCTCACAAACTTATGGTAAATTAAAAGTACCAAAATACTTTTATTCAAATATTTATTTGCTGCGAGTTACTAGAGAATATCATGACTTGTAGTCCAGAGTCTGTGAGGATATATGATACATAATGGCCTTGGAAGGCAACATGATCAGAATTTAAAATAAATCAGGAGGAGAATAATTTTTTAAAAGGCAATATTTCTAGCAATAACAATAGTAAACAATTCTCCCACTCTTTCCCTTCCTTTTTCTTTATTTTTTTTTTATCTGAACCTAGCAAACTGTGTTTAAGTAAAAACTCTGGGCATTTTTGCTACAGGCAAAATTTTATATTCTCTTAGTTCTGTGATATGGAGGAGTCAGCTATTTCAATTTTTTGCAGACTAAATAGAATATTAATGGCCCTAATGATTTTTAAAGACTATTTGCAAGGTTGTTTAAAATGACTGTGTCATAGCGACAATCGATAGGATAATGAATGTGAAAATACTTTGTACATGGCAGAGGGCTACCCAAGCATACCTGAAAAGATGGAAAATATTTTTTTAATTATTCTTCAGATGAAAGTCATTTGAAGGAATAGGATGGATGGCAAGCAGTCATAATTTATTCACATAAAAGTAATAAAAACAAAACTTAGACTAGCAGAGGCCACTTGAGAAAATGGAGGTCCAAAGACAGCTGTTTTAAAACAGTGAGAAATGATTTTCCACTTAGAAAAATAAAGTCATGTAAAAGTATGCTACTTTTTTAAACATTCAGGGAAAAAAATTCCTTCATTATCTTTAGTTCTGAGAAGCTGAAATCTAGAAAAACATTTGCCAAAATATTTTCATAGACTTATTTTATGTGAACAAAGAGTCTCAGGGCCAAATAAGTCTAGGGCATGTTGAATCAAGCAAGGTCAAAAGAGTTATTAGAGAAATTTTTATAAACTCTAATAACAACATGAAAGACAAGATAATATAAAGAGAGGAATTCATTATGCAACCTTTTCCAAACTTACCTGACTACAGAATTATTTTTGCCTCAAAGTCTCTCATGGGTCAATCCTTATTTAAAAACAGGATGAGTTAATTAGCATAGGTGATTAGATAGCCCTAATGAAGACCTACGTACATGAGCCTAGTAAATATATATGTATATGTACATTGATGTGTGTGTGCATGTATATGCAATATATGTATATAAAATTTTGATTACATAGGTTTGAGTAAGTGATATCATTGATTGCTAAAGCTTTGCATCAAACCAGGAGAAGTTTGGTTACACAGAAAAATGGAAAGAGCTTATGTCTAGACAGAAGTGCAAATTGTGTGAACAAAAAGAGCTTCTTAGGTTGGCCAAAGAACTGTTTAGTAAAAGCTAACTTGTGTTTTAATTGAGATTCAATTAAAGCAAATTCCAAAACCCAGGATATGATGTGAATTCAAGAATAGTGACTAATTCTCATATAAATTGTATTTAAATTTGACCAAAGTACATTACTTAAACATTAATTTTTAATTCAACATGTTAATATGTTGTTTATCATATTGCATCCTTATTCATTTATAAGTGAAATATGTTTGTAATTTCCCTTTTACAATAATATATTTTCTCCAATTTTAATATCAGGCCTATCCAGATTAAGTAGAATGATTTTGAAGTATTTCCTTCTCTATTGTCTATAAGATTTGGTATGATCTGTTTTTTTGAAATTATCTTTTATTTATAAATATGAGTTGTCTTTTTTTTTGAGACTTTGGAAAAAACAAAATAAGAAGTTAACTGATTAAAGTATTCTATAATAGACATACTTCCATCTGACAATGTGAATGTTACTTTCTTTGCATTATTACTATTATTATTGCTTAATAATTCATTGCAGCAATTGTCTGATTTCTTTTCTGAATGTATTATCTTCTTTCATTCTTTATGAGGTTTTTGTTCTCAGTCCTCATGTTAAATATTATTATTGTCATTAAATTTAGCCTTTTAATTCTGTGAAGGCAAAAAAAAAAAAAAAAAAAAAGAACGCAGTGATAGCTATAGGTAATTGCTTCTCAAACTAGTATTCATGGAATCCTGGCCACCTATATGAGATTTCCATGAAATCTGTCTGCCCTGACTAGTCCATGGGTACCTTGTGCCAGAGTGGCTGGTTCTACACAGTAGCCAGTTCCATCAGCATTCCTCATCTTCTGCCAATGGCCTGGGAAATCTCAGTCACATCTTGAATATCAGGCCAGAACAAGGAGTCTCTGGGAAGTGATTCTTAGGCTTCTGTGTGTGGTTGAGCCATGTGTACTTTACATACAAAAGCTTTGGCCAAGACAAAAAATAGGGCCCAAAATCCAACTTCTTTAAGCTTGCCAAGGAGTGTGCCCTGGCATTGGGCTGCTTCAGTCTGGAAATAGACTTTAGCAAAAGGGTACCCACCAGTCTGCCAGCCTCCCTCCATACAGAGGGGGCCCTTTTTCTAATTCTTCCACTCAGAGACAAATGTTTCCTAATTCTCACATAAGCACCCTGTGGACTGTTGCACTTTGCTTGGGCCCATCATCCTTCACCCTTTGTTCAGTTATTTCTGAGAGGTGACTTGTGGCTCTGGTGACATTTTTTAAAAGGGCTTATCTACCGGACAGATAAAAAGACACCTGCCCCTGAACCTGTTAGCCCTCCCCAGGGAATATGCCTCAGGAAGACTTCAAGGAAAGAAACATAACTGCTGAGAAACAGAGAAACATCAAGGGAATATTTCAAAAAGAACACCTGTTACAGAACCTGTTGGCCTAACCCAGTCTCTGGATGGAACATTCCAGGGCCAAGTGTCTGCCTACTCAGTCTGCTCAACATAGCAGGAGCAAGAGGGCAGCACTGGCTGCAGACAGTGGGAGGGTGGCGTCTCTTTTCAACAAAAGCAAGCATTCCTGGGCAAACACACCATAAGATATCTGCTACTGTTTTTCTCTAGCCTGGAGGATAACCATTTTCATGTATGTTAAATAATCCTTCTTTAACTTTCCGCGTTGCATTTTATATCCCATCTTCCTGAACTATAACTTTCATAGTCACTTTCCTCATCTCCTTTTAGGTGTAATAACAGAGTTTTATAAGCACTTTGGGGAAAGGTCTGAATCATGAGATATACCAGGGAGAAGAATCTGGTGATTCACACGGTTTTTTGCCTGTTTTCAGTTCCTAAGAGCAGATATACCTTTTAAAACATTTTCACACTGATACTTGGCCCCTTACAGGAGGAATCTGTAAAGGGAAAAGAAACCCTTCCACAGTAGGATGGCTTTGTGAGGAGTGATTTCCTCCAACTCCTTCTTAAATTTCTCTAGCAATTTTTTTGGTGTTTTTTTTTCTTTTTGCGTGTGTATGTGTATGTGACATTGTTTCATTATGTCACCCTCGGTAGTCTGCTGTGGTATCACAGCTCACAGCAACCTCTAACTCTTGGGCTCAAGCAATCCTCTTGCCTCAGTCTCCCAAGTAGCTGGGACTACAGGCACCTACCACAACACCCGGCTATTTTTTGGTTGTAGTTGTCATTGTTGTTTTGGCAGGCCTGAGCTGGGTTCGAACCCACCAGCTCCAGTGTATGTGGCTGGTGCCCTACCAACTGAGCTACAAGCACCAAGCCTCTCTAGCAGTTCTTATTCCTGCTGGAATCCAAAAATGATTGACTACAACCATGACTCCAGAATAACATAGTAGAACCTCGGAAGTTGACCACTCAGAGGACTGTAATAAACTGGTTAACATAGACAGGTGGTCACCATAAGGAAGTAGGCCTACTGCACTGATAGGTAAATATGGTGCATGTCCAGTCTATAAAAATTAAGTCAACTTAAGGAGACGGTCAGTTTAGGTAGGTGGTCACCCATGGAGGTTCTATTGTATTCAGGGAGGGAAAAACAAACAAGCAAACAGATGTTTCAATTAGATACTGACAAAGTAATCAGCTCTACTCTTTGCCAGGAAAATCAAAGCACTATGGTCCTCCAGGCCCCCACTCTGTGACATGCCCTATCTTTCCAGTTGATTGAGGGAATGCAAATACCTTAAGGAAGGTGTGAGGCAAGTAGGGCAAGAAAGAAAGAAAGAAAAAAGAACCTTTCCTGAACTCAGCCCTGCCTCAGCCAGGGCCAGCACACAATGCCCCCAATCTAAAAATGTGGCTTGGTGACAGACACTGTAGAGAAGTGAGACATCAAAAGAAATGACAGTGGAGCTTCTGGTAACACAAATGAAAGCAGGGAGACAGGCTCCGACAGGGTCCTTTGGAATTCTGCTCCCACTCCTTCAGCAAGAACTCCCCAGGCTTCTTCTTCCTCGTTACAATTGGTTGAACTCTCATTTCTGATGCCCTCTCTGCAGGCCGCACATTTTTCATTCCTCTCTCCAGGATGTCTGGGGGAAGGTCTCACTGTAGGAAAACAAAGAACACACGCCAAGCCACACCAGACCAGACGCTGCCGACTACTTTCTCCTGGAATCCTCAGTAGATTTCTCCCTGGCAGCGTCGCCGTCGTGCAAACCATTTGCAGCTGGGTATTTTCCTACTTGTGAAACAACATTGTCTTCCCAGCAGAGCGGGACCTATTTGATGAATGATGGCAGAGGGCTAAGGTGGAAGCAGATTTTGATTGCTTTGATTGCAAGAATCCAGGCGTTTAAAAATAACCTACTTGGCTTAACCCCTTCATTTCTTATCTGTGCTCAATAAGTAATACAGGAAAAAAATTGTGTATGTGTTTATATATAAATACATAACTCAAGACACGTAACAGAAGATGCAATAGGTGTTTTTGCACCAGTGTTTAAAGCACTGTGATCGCATTTACAGTCACTCTTTACAAAGTATCTTATTGCATAAATAATACATTAATGTATTCTAGAAAAAAAGATTCAAACAAGGTAAGAGTAAAACGCTCAGGTCTATTTTTTCTCCTCCCATGCTCTCATTTTTCTCTTCAAAGGTAACCAAATTTATAGTTTAATCTATATGCTTCTAGTCATTTTTCTATATATTTAAATAAAGAAACTTACATTGAAGGTTTTTCTGAAATATAAGTTTCTGCCTGTTGCATTTTGCATTGAACAGTGCATCTGTGAGGTCCTTCCATGTCATATATACAGGTCTGCCTCATTCACTTCAATGGCTACAGAACTGTTGGGATCTGTTACAGTAAAAAATTATAATTGTGTTCTTGTAATGAAAAAGAACTTTGAAAAGGAAGTGTACTATTTGCCTGGTTCTGTAGTAACTTTCTGAAAGATTATGTGGCGGCTTGCAAAGGCATGCTTAAATTGCTAGTCACTGAAAAAGTGCTTGACAAAATGAACTTCATTGCTCACTGCTCCCAGGAGCAGCCTGGCATGGACCCTGCCTTGTAATGGAACAAGTCTTGGAGGAAGTTCTTTGGGTAGCAACTCTAAGCAATACTTCCTTGAAACTAGTCAAGTTCAAATAATTTCCAATCCTGGTGATGCTTTACATACAACCTATATCATCCTGGAAGTCTGCAAGTCTTTAACCCAAAGAGAAGGTGGGGAGGAGAGGGAGGTGAAAACAGAAAATAGAAGAAGAGCAACAGTAAAGTCTTAGGTTGATTTTCCCGACTGTGCTAACATCTTTCCATAAGTCCGTCTTTCATTAAGTTAGGTGTTCTTGATTGGGTTACTCACTGGTGATTATTACAACATTGTTCTCTGTTTTCCCTGTGAATGATTACTCCCTTGTTCTTAGCAAGTTAAAGAGTCTTTAATCTTTTTGATAGTAACCAAGTTTCAGTTATGACATAAATATGCATCATGAAATGTTCTCTAGAACCTTCTTTTTCTTTTTACCAAAACAAAATGAGCCTGATGTTTAATGGAAAACAACATCCTGCTATACTCAGGAGCCTGTACATTTTAGCGAAGGTATATTTTAGCTTCTCCCAGGAGCTAAGGACATGTCAGCTTGAAATGAATTAGCACAACTCTTTGATCAATGGCATCAAAGGCTATATTGATAGTACCAATAATATAGATGTTAGAAATTTTTGCATTGATTTAATGCCTGAAATCAATCAACCTTTCATCGTCCTTTTTCCCTTCCGATACTCCTGCAGACACAGACAACATGCACATCCCAAATCTCCAGAGCCTCCTATAAAGGGAGAATGGGATCCGCTGGAGAACCTAGTAATCTACAACTATGGAGTTGAATCCACTAGAAGCTAGTAAGGGCCATTTTTACCATCCAACATACATCCCTCCCTACAGAAAATATCAAAACTTAAGTGGTCTTTGCACTTTGAGATGGCATTATTTGTAGAGCTTTCTGGTTGCATCTCTCTTACAATCCTGGACTGTGGTTACTCCAGGACAACGGTCTACAGTGGCAGCAGAGCCTTGCAACTGAGATTAAGCCTGAATGCAGCCCGGGCTTTCCTCCACATTCCATTTGTATAAGTAACTTTTCCAGGGCTAGGCAGTCAGGCCAATTATCTTAGAAACAAGCAATTATAACCACATTCACAGCTCCCTAAAAGGGTGAGTGCATTCTAGTAACAATTTCTCATGAAAGAAAAACAGTAATTGAAGGATTGGCAAGGCTATTGCAACAGACCAAGACCTCTGGGAAGACATTTAATAGCATGTGTGCACGCACACATACACAGACAGTCCACTTGCTTTCCCACCAGAAGAATTTTTCTATTCCATTCAAATCAACCAAATATTTTTCTGGGGGGAAATATATATACATACATACATACACACATACGTACACACACACACACATACATATATACACATATTTAAGCAATAGCAAGGAAAATAGTGAACTTATGGCTGGAATTCTGAGTTCTGGTCATACATTATTCCTTTAATATCTACATGTTCTTCTCTTACATATTATTTACTGTAATGCATAATGTAAAATAATTGCACAGTCCTCTAGTCCTTTTTGGAGGCAAATTTCGTCCTTTCTGGAGTCTAGTTCACATTTTGGTGATAGAGAACAGTACCAGCTCCAACCAGACATGGTGCCAAACTATCCTACATACACTGCTAGATACATCACTCTAAAAGATTGTAATAGTCCCCCAGATGTCATACGCACTCCAATACACACCTTCATGCACATATTCAAATGCATATAGACATTGTTTTAACTCTAACTGTCCGAAGGCTATTTTTGTAATTCTAGGTAATAAATCCTTTGAGGGTAAAGACTTACTTATCTCTGTATTCTCCACAACACACAGTATACGGCTTTGCACATCAACATCAGTCAGTAACTAGTTGCTGAATTGATTAACTATCAGGCATTCATGATAGTTTTTCAGATATTAGATCTCTGAAATGACAAGTGAGCATATGCTTTGAGTAGTCTGGTGAAAACACTGTCTACAAATTTGTGAAGCACATGTGCATAGATAAAATATATATGTACATCCATATACATACACTGTACATAATATAACACCCACGCAGTGCATGTATGTCTGCGCGGCAAGGCCACTCGTTGAATTTGGTTCTGGAAAACAAGAAAAGATAAAGCACTGTGGGAGAGAAAGAGGACGCCTAATCTTACCCTTTGTTTTTCATGCATCCAACCGTAGTATTAGGACAGAGGGGAGACAAAAGGTAATTGAGCTGGGATTCTGGGGAAGCAGTTTGTAAGTGAATAAAAGGCCACAGTGATGAGTTCAGTGGCAGAGGGGGTTTCCAAATACATCTCCAGAGACTTTGGAGTGAACCTAAATAGAAAGGCTTTCTTCCTCAAAATGCATAAAATGTTAGGTTTAATATTTGCCTCTTTCCTGTGCGGGTGACACTGTTTTCCATTTGGACTACGGAGCCCAGCCCCAGGTGCCACAGCTGCCTGGGCGGCTGAGCGGGGACGGAGCGCCATCTACTGGCCTAGGAGCGCCCAGCACGTCTTCTGGAGCCTGCGAGCAAATTGGGTATCCTTGAGTGAGAAGGCTTTGGAGCCCGCCCGGCTGCCCCAGAGTTAGGCCCCAAAGAGAAATGATAACCTGCATGCACTTCCACCACTTACCCCGCTCTCCTCCTCCAGTTATCCTTAGGAAGAAACTGCAGAGGAAAAGAAATGGAAATTCTCCCCTAAAAACACAGGGAGTAGGGGGATTTTGTCGGGGGGGGGGGGGGCGGGGTTTAGGGTCTCTTTCTGCCTCTGTAAACCAGACTTTAGAAATGGCTTAAAACCATGCTAGGGTGCTTTCTCCTCCATCCCCTCAGCTCAGCTAGTTAATGAAGTTGCTGGATACCGAGGGCTCAGAGAACGGACGGGGCTACCCTGCTGTAGGCAGATCTGACACCGGGCTGCACTGAGAGGCCCTGTCAGCCTCTGGCCCCACTCCCACAGTCGCACTTATGACGTCTTCAGCCCCACTCCCACAGTCGCACGTATGACGTCTTCAGCCCCACTCCCACGGTCGCACTTATGACATCCTCACTTCCATGAGTCAAAGAACCACAGGATTATCTATTTCAAAGCCTTGCATAAGCAAAGCCAAAATTCTCTCCAGAACCCAAATCAGGAGCGTTTCCTTAGCTAACATGTTGAACAAATAGTACAATAGGTCACACTTCTGTAAGGTTGCTGGTACATGACATTGTCAAAATGAGAAACCACTTACTTCCAGGAAAGCACGATGACATCAGGTTAGCACGTGTGACACAAGCAAGGCGCTCCACACCGTGTCTTCAGTCTGCTTCTCCCTAAAACCCCTTCCTCGGGGAGGTCAGAGGTCAGCCCCACTCCCAACTCTGTTCCTCAACAAAATTCCTTACAGATAAATTTCAGAGGTGGACACGTCCCTGACTCCAGAGACATGAGGCAGCCATCTGAAAATGATCCCTGTGGCTATTCTAGTCACCCTATCAAGAAAGAAGACAGGGATAATTTGGCACAAGCTCAAACTTACATCAAATACAAGTACAAAATCAATACCACCTCCTTCTTCTATTCTGTGCCCTAACAATGTACTAGTTCAGAGATGGGACGAGGCCACAGCAATCCTTCATCTGAGAGGAAAGACTAAGGATTCTATGGGAAGATAGATTGGCAAAGGTTTAAGAAGTCTCAGCACCCATAGTTCAGTGGGTAGGGCACTGGCCACATGCACGAGGGCTTGTGGGTTCAAACCTTGCCGGGGCCTGCTAAACAACAATGACAACAATAACAAAAAAATAGCCAGACCCTGTGGCAGGGGCCGGTAGTCCCACCTACTTCAGAGACTGAGGCAAGAGAATTGCTTAAACCCAAGAGTTGGAGGTTGCTTGAGCTGTGATGCCATGGTACTCTACCAAGGGTGACATACTGAGATTCTGTCTTGGAAGGAATTAAAAAGTAGGTGAGTGAAAGGAACTTGATGTCTTAGCCAAGGAGGAAGTAACAGAGAAGACAGTGTCTGGGAGGGCCCCTGTTTCATCAGTGCTTTTGGGGTAAAGGACAGCACCTTTGACAAGGGTCAGGAATGTAGGTTAAAGGCAGATTTGGACAGGGAAAGAGAAGAGTGTGTGTGCTAAAGAACATGAAGATGATTAAGATACACTTGACCCAAGAACAGTACACAATGTAAACATGTAATGGTAGCACATTTACAAAACTGCAAAGTGATTTGAAAGCATTTTAAGCCCAAAGAAATTTGCATTTACCTAAAATTTGTTTATGTTCTACTCACAGCATCATCCAAATATATCATCGAATGCACAATATTATATACACAGTCATGATTTCACATTTTCAAACTTACACACGGACATGATTAAACTTTCAATAGCTAGGACTGTACTTGTACTCAGAACAGTCCAGGAGGTAAAAGCCCATCTGTGCTCCAGATTCCTGTTCTCCTCCCTAGGAGGCTTCCAAGAGACTGGGGTGTGTTGAGGGAACGCCTGCCAGCCAGGCCCCAGGTGCAGAAAAAACACGCAGACATGCTGTCACCCAGGAGGGGTGAGCCAGCTGGTTCCTTCTCAGAGGGATGCAGGATTGAGACCAAAAGTTTGATTTAAAGCAGGACCTTTCTGGATTGAACGAGCCAGACACAATCTAATATTAGACATGTGTGTGAGATTCTTCACTGAGACTTAAGTTGGCAGTACAGAAACACTAGAATTAGACTAGAAAGGACAATTCAGATACTCTCTTTCTAGAACCCACTAGATACTCTCTTTTCAGACCCACTTACATGGATAGTAATGTATTTTCACATGTAGCCAGTTCCCCAGTGACTCACACTCAATTTCCTGCAATCCTCCTTCCTCTTGCTTTCCCAATTCCAGCCTCACACAAAGCCCACGGGCAGTCCACACCTGCACGTCCACCTGTGACCAACTGTTGACTCTATTGTGAGCAGTTGGCTTCACGGTGTTTAGCATAATTTGAGTGCAGCCAGTCAAGAGTGTATCCTTAATGGGTTGCCAGCCAATAAAATACAAGGCTTCTAGTCAAATTTGAATTTCAAATAATCAAAGATTTCATTTTTAAAAAATAAAAGTATGTCTCATGCCATATGTGGACACATGTGCACTACAAAATTATTTGTTAGTCAGTCTAAAATCCAAATTCAACTGGGCATCTTGTATTTTACTTGGTAACCCTATGTGAGGCTCCAAATTGTTCAGATTTTGACAGCTTTGGGGTTTAAAAAAATAATCCCCTACAATATGTAAGTTCCCATAGTAGAGTCCAAAAAGTAAGCTGCTGCTAAATATAATTTCATAAAGGACCTAAGATTCATCTTCATGAAAACCCTGCCACAATCTTCTCCTTTTCCTGTTTTCCTAACCTTATTCCCCAATTCACCCAAACTGCAGTTCTGGCAACTATCTTCACTCCACCCTTTCCCTCAGCTCCCACACTCACTGGGCCACAAATCTATCTCCTAACTAACCTTTACCGACTGAACTGCATCCTCTCAAAATTTTTATGCTGAACCCAGTGGAAGAGGTGGCCACCTGCATGCCAAGCAGGAGGCCTTGGGAAAAACAAAACCTGCCACCACTTTGATCTTGGACTTTCAGCCTCTGAAAGGATAGGAAAATAGAATTCTGTCATTTGAGCTCCCCAGTCTGTGTCTTTTGTTAGAGTATCCCATAGGCTAATACACTCATTTTCACATCTGTCTTTCTCCTTTCTGCCATACTGCTTAGCCTTGTAGCTGAATATTGTCACATTCCTCTTTTTATTTTAGACAGAATCTCTCTCACTCTGTCACTCTGGGTAGAATGCCATGATGTCATAGCTCATAGCAAACTTAACGCTCTTGGGCTCAAGCAGTCCTCTTGCCTAAGCCTCTCAAGTAGCTGGAACTGAAGGCACCTGCCACAACATCTGGCTAGTTTTTTCTATTTTTAGTAGAGACAGGGTCTTGCTCTTGTGCAAGCTGATCTCAAACTGCTGAGCTCAAACAATCCATCTGCCTCAGCCTCCCAGAATGCTAGGGTTACAGGCATGAGCCAACACTTCCCAGCCCATCATATTTTTCTAAGGAGATCTCCAAATCCAGAGATTATTAACATAAGCCTAGACACAGATTCATCTAAACCCCAAATCTGATGGAGTCCTTCCGCTTATAGCTTTTCTTTTTTTTCCTTTTCTTTTCTTTTTTTTTTTTTTGAGACATAGCCTCAAGCTGTTGCCCTGGGTAGAGTGCCATGGCATCACAGCTCACAGCAATCTCCAACTCCTGGGCTCAAGCAATTCTCTTGCCTGGGCCTCCCAAGTAGCTGGGACTACAGGCCCCCGCCACAACGCCCAGCTGTTTTTTGGTTGCAGCCATCATTGCCTAGGCTGTATTTGAACCCACCTGCTCAGGTGTATGTGGCTGGCACCCTAGCCACTTGAGCCACAGGTGCTGAGCCATGCTTACAGCTTTTCAACAGTTCCTTGCTTGGACTTCCAGGCTGTTTGTGGCCTGTGTTGACTCTGTCAGCTCACACAGGCTCAGGAAAGCCACCTGTGCACATCTCCTCTCAACTCCACCTTCAGGGGTACCATATTGGTTGCTTGAAACTAGCTAAGATGGGAGCTTTTACACCATGGAATCTGCAAACACTAGAAATCAAGGCTTTTTTATTTTTAATTAGAAAAATAGTTGCTAAACATTTACCAGCCTACATAAGTTAGGATACTTAGCTACAAGAAAAAGAAAATGCAACAAGTGATAGATAAACCAATGATTCTCATGATGTGATCTCACACCTGCAGCAGTAGTGACAGCTGAGAACTCATTAAGACTTGGGGTCTTCTCTAGACTTACTAAATCAAAAACAATCTGTGTTTAAACAGGCAACAGCTGATTCTGATACCTACTAAAGTTTGAGAACTATTGATTTAAATTTGTGCAATGAACTTTAATATTTCACATTAATCAGCAAAATGGTTAAAAGGTAGATTCTGACTCCGCAGGTCTAGAGTGGGGCCCTGATATTCTGCATTTTCAACAAGACACCTGAGGAAGACAACACTGCTAATTCACCAATCACATTCTGGAGTAAAAAGGGTTTAAACCACAAAAACTTTTTTTTTTTTTAGTTTTAAAGATTTAATATCAAAAACCTATTTCATTAGTAATTTCATATTGATTACATATTAAAACAATACTAGTTTTGATACATTGAGTTAAATAAATTGTTACCTGTATCTTTTTGCCTGTATCTTTTTATACTATGTGGCTACTGATATTTTTAAATGGCATATAATATTTCATATAAATTTTATTTCTATTGGACATTGCTGCCTTAGAAGATTATTTTTAAAAATTTCAGGTTAATATACGGGTACATATGATTAGGTCACATAGTTCTGTGCTTGTGAAGTTAAAGCAAGTTGTACTTATATCCTTCACCCAGAAAATGCGCCCTCTACTGGTGCAATGCGCCCTCTACTGGTGCAATGTATCTGCTGGGTGAGAACTTGTGCAACTCCTTCCCCGTGACCCCAACTTGAATTTAACTGAGTGTTTTTCCTCCTACAAGCATGTAGTTGGTAATCTACTGGTTTCAAATCAGTACTGAGTACATGTGATGTTTATTTTTCCATTTTGTGATACTTCGCTTAGGAGAATGCTCTCCCAATCCATCCCGGTTGTTACAAAAGATACAAAATGTCCATCTTTTTATGGCTGAATAAGAATGTATACATATTCCTCAATTCATTTATCTATCCATGTGTTGAAGGGCATTTAGGTGGTTTCCACACCTTTGAGATTATGCATTCTACTGCTATAAATATTCAAGTACAAATGTTCTTATGATAAAATGTCTTTTTTTTCCTTTGGGTTAGATATCTAGTAATGGGATTGCAGGATCAAGTTGTAGGTCTACTTTTAGTTCTTTGAGGAATCGCCATACTTCTTTCCATAGAGGCTGTATTAGTTTGCAGTCCCACCAATAGGACGTTGGAGTGTTCCCTTCTCTCAGCACCCACACCAGCATCTGTTTGTTTGAGACCTTGTGACGCAGGCCATTTTCACTGGGGTTAAGTGATATCTCAAAGTGGTTTAGATTTGCATTTCTTTGACGATTAGGGACAATGAGCATTTTTTCATCTATTTATTGGCCATTTACCTGTCCTCATGAGAGAGATTCTGTTCATGTCTCTTGGTCAATTTTTAATGGGGTTGTTTGCGCTTTTCTTTTTTTTTTAATTAAATCATAGCTGCATACATTAATGCAGTCATGGGGTACAGTGTGCTGGTTCTTTGCTCTTTTCTTGATTTTCTTGAGTTCTTTGTATAGTTATTAGTCCTCTGTCAGATTCATATCATGCAAATATTTTCTCCCATTCTCTTCTCAAAGAGAAGGTTGTCTCCTTGTGGACTGTGTCCTTAGCTGTGCAGAAACTTTTTAACTTGATCCGATCCTGTTTAGTTTGGTTGTTACTGTTATTCCAAGTGAGGTCTTCTTTATAAATTCTTTCCCTAAGCCAGTAAGATTCAGAATTATGCCCACAATTTCTTCTAGAGCTTTTATAATTTCATTTCTTAGATGTACATCTTTTATTAATTGTGAGTTAATTTTTCTAAGTGGTGAGAGGTGCATGTCCAGTTTCAGTCTTTGACATGTAGCTAACCATTTCTCCCAGCACCATTTATTAAATAGGGATTCTTTTCCCCCGTTATGCTTTTTTTGCTTTGTCAAAGATTAGATGGTAATATGAGGCTGGTTTTGTCTCGAGGTTCTCTGTTCTGTTCCATAGATCTATGTCTCTATTTTTATGCTGTCATGAAAATAACATCCTGTCTGATTACTATAGACTTGTAGTCTAGCCTTAAGTCTGATAAAGTGACGCCTCCAGATTTGCTCTTATTTCATAGAATTGCCTTGGCTATTCAGGGTTTTTTCTCATTCCATACGAAATGTAGAAATATTTTTTCAAGATCTTCAAAGGACAAACTCCTGGAATCATACTACCTCCTTAGACTCAGCCAGCAAGAAATAGAATTCTGAAGGCACTAAAATTGAAACAACAATAAAAAGGCTTCCAACAAAAAAAAGTCCCAGACAAGATGTTCACACCAGAATTCTACCAAACTGTCGAAGAAGATCTTATACCCATATTGCAGAATCTATTTCAAAGCATTAAGATGGAAAGAACCCTCTCCAACTCTTTCTATGAAGCAAATATCGCCCTGATACCAAAACCAGGAAAGGACACAACAAGAAAGAAAACTAACTACAGACCAAAATCACTAATGAACACTGACACAAAAATACTCAATAAAATCTTAGCAAACAGAATTCAGCTATGCATCAAAAAATAAGTAATCAGAGGCATTTGTAATTTACTTAACAAGAAGAGTTGAAGGAAAGCGTTCAGGACTGGTTTGGAGGCTCAGTGATACCATCATGTGCTCTCTTTTTCCATCCATTCTAGTGATATACTAGTAAATTTTAACAAGTGGTAAGGGAAGTAGAGAAGGACTGCGTATTTGTCACATTTACCAGTTTTCATGGTGTCAACACTCCCTACCAGAGTTAATTTCAACCTATCAATGTGATGCCAACTAGCTTGCAGGATTCCTGAAAAAATCACAATCAGGTCTCACAAGCTGGTATAAGCCAGCCCCACTACACCACTGATTATTGGGCTGTGATTCCAGGGCACAGGGAAAGTCAACTCTGGTGGGGATGACAATGTTCTGAGATGGGATTCCTCAGCTTTGCAGATTCATGGCAAGTCAGCAACATTTTGTCAACAGCCTGTAGATGAGCACCAAACTTTATTTCTGGTTTAACTAATTCTAGACAGAGCAGGACTTTCTCATGATTGGAAATTCTGGGTTACTATATGAGGGGAGGAAGTGCATAAAAAATGTCTATGGAAGGTGAATATGATCCATAAATTAATTCACTGAACAAACATACCTTACATGCCTATGATGTCCTAGACACAATGCTGGAGTAAGCAAGACAGGTAGAGTCCTTGTCTTAAAAGTATTTACCACCTAAAAGTAGAGCTGATGCTCCAGTCATATAAATGAAATTGTTGATGTAAAAGTACAACCATAATGCAGGAAAATATGCTGAGTGCACAAAGCCCAATAATCTGTATTTATGAGGGCAATAATTTTATCCCCATTACATGCCATAGCTGTGTAATGCTCATCAGTTACCTGGTGAAAAGGATAAAAAAGAAACCTATTCTTCTGTGGTATCACAGCTCGATGTTCAGACCAGCAGGGGGACCAGGGAGCTGTGAATGTGCTGGAATGAACAGGCAAGGACTCATTAAAGTCGTGTTCCTATATGAAACCAGAGTGGAGAAATGGTGCTACTGTCCTATGAGGCTCTGTGATTAGTTCAGGAAGAAATTCCCCCCTATCAAATGTATAGTAAGGTCTAAACAGGACAGATGTTAAGAGGCAAGAAATACCCAGCTCCTGGCAGAGGCCTCTGGATCTTCATGCTTCTTGGCACTCCACCCTAATTCACAAGAAATTAGCCAGAAGTAAAAGCAAGCCATGTGGCTTAGGGTTCTGATTCACTTCTGTGAGTGAATTCCTTTCCCTTTTATGTTTAACTGTTTTCCCTACTACTCTCATGCGCTAATCCCCAGCCGTGTGTTCTAACACCCCCTTGTGCAATTCGAACTAAGTAAAAGAAAAGAAAAAGGTTTCAGTTTTAAATCCTGAGAGTGGGAAATGAGCTCTGAACAGGACAGGAGAGGTGGATGTACAGTGGGATCACACAGATACCCTGGGAGGAGACTCATTAGCCTAGAGAAGTCTCTACAGGAAAGAAATTCTACTGCACTTGAGATTCGCCAGAACAGAACTTCTCTAAATTAATAGCCCTTTAATGAGCCATATTTCTAAGTGTTCTCTTGATTTTTAAGAAACCAGTTAAGGCTAAGTTTCAAAATTGCTATAGACTGAATTGTGTCTCCCTCCCCGCCCCCAACCTAACTTCATATGGGAAAGTGCCAACCACTAATGTGATGGTAACTTGGAGATGGAGTCTTTGGGAGATAACTAGGGTTAGATGAGGTCAGGAGGCTTGGGCCCTTATGGTGGAAATAATGGCCTAATAAGGAAAGAAAAAATCCTAGCACTCCAGGAGGCTGAGATGGGTGGATTGCCTGAGCTCATGGGCTCGAGACAAGCCTGAGCCAAAATCAAGACCCTGTCTCTAAAAATAGCTGGGTGCCGTGGTGGACGCCTATAGTCGCAGCTCCTCAGGAGGCTGAGGCAAGAGAATCACTTGAGCCCAAGAGTTTGAGGTTGCTGTGAGTTGTGATACCACAGCACTCTACCAAGGGCAACAAAGTGAGACTCTGTCTCAAAAAAAAAGAAAGAAAAGAAAAAGAGATCTCTCTCGAGGTACACATACCAAGAAAAGTCAGGTGAGGATACAGCAAGAAGGTGGCATCTGCAAGTCAGAAAGACAGCCCTCTATGTACCTGACCATGGTGGGACCCTGATCAGAAACTTCCAGCCCCCTCAAACTGTAAGAATTTTATTGTTTAAGCCACACAATGTCCAGTAGTTTGTTATGCAAACCAAAATGCACACAAAAACCATTTCAGTCAAATATAAGGCAAAAAATCTTCAGGCTACATTAAGGAAACTGGTACTTGAGCCTCCCTCCTGCACCCAGCATCAATTATTACTGGCACATGTAGTAGGAGCTGGCTGAAAAAGGGACGGCCACCATCTCCTCTTCCCTGCCAGTGCTGAATACAAACGAGAGAGCTAGGAGCACCCCACTCTTTCCACACCATGGCGGCCTAGGGGAATTCAGTGTGATCAAATAGCAGCACAAGTTGCATTTTTCTTTTTCTGCCACATCCTCTATTAAAAAACCTTCAACCTTCTCCGAAAGTCCCATCTACCCCTAGAGGATTATTTCTAGGTGTTGCTAGGGATCCTAGGAAGCCTGGGATAACTTGAACCCAGGCTTCCTCCTTCTGTAGAACTCCCTGTGGTGAAATACTAGTGAAGCATCTGACCCTAAGGAAGCTAGGACGCCTTGATTTCATCCTGTTCCACAGCATTCTCCACCCACCTGCCTGCTTTTGAACCAGCCACACTGACATTTGCTTGGCATGAGAGAGAAACTTTCTCTACCTGGATCTCTGAGCTATAACACTGGACCACAAAGCTTTCCCAGTGAGTACCAACCCGCATCCAGCTTGTGTGCCTTGATTCTTGCTGCCATAAACATGAGTTCTGAATCTAAATCCTGCTTATTCTTTCTAATACAAAACCTGGGATCACCTTGCCACTCTCCACATCAGGCCAGTTATACATGATTGAGTTAGATGGCACAGTCTGAGTCAGACTGACTTCCTCTCTACCAAGGGAACCCAGAAAGCAAGCCTTGTGGGGTGGAATCTGAACTAAAATCACAGATGATATGTTGTTTACCAAACAAATAAATTCAAAAAGGGGACAGAGGAAATACTACTTTGCCAAAGTATGGACCCTGAAAGTCCATTCTTTCACAAAAACAACAAAAACACTAACAAAAGTGGTCAAGATCAACTTTTTCAGAACTCTAAAGATTGAGCAAAGGCTTGCAACAGTCAGGGAGCATTTGCCTTTAAATCTGACTCTCATTAAGAGCAGCCAGCTCTGTGATGTTTTAACTTGCTCTGTTTCCTTTACGTTCTCCCAGGTCAACTTCACAACCATTGCAGTTATGAAGACCAGCAGCCTAGTAGCCACTAGAGAGGGCAAAATGGGCTTAAAGCTCTCTAAAAACTTTATTCCCAAAGAACCTGTCATTATTTGACCCATCCAGAAGGTCCTTCGAAAAGAGCCATCCGTAGGTTGTGTCTTTTTCCAACCTGACTCAGAGGTCCCTCAGTGGAAGAAGCCCTATCCCAGGGATGTTTGTTAAAATAAATCAGAGGCACTTGTTTAAAATTGCAGCTTCCTGGGACAGATAAATCAGCTGGCACAAATAAGACATTGGCCAAATCTAAAAAGAAAACCTGGGGACCAAGATGTCCATGCTGGGCTTTACAACACCCCTGAGATCTACAAGGCCACACCCATTAAGGTTTGTGTGGCTACCAGAAACACCTGAAAAGGACCTACGCAATAAACTCTGGATGACCTTGAAGCTTTGTACCAACAAGAAACTATAGCTGAGGAAGAATTATAAACTGTCTGCTGAGCGTTGAAGGGTTGCCTATAATTTGTTTTATGTTGTTATTGTAACAAATTACCACAAACTTAGTGACTTAAGACAAGACAAACTTATTGTCTTATATTTCCTGAAGTCTGAAATGCACCTGTTAGGGAAAAACTATGAAAGCTGCATTCCCAGCTAATTAGACAACCTAGATGAAATTGGAAAACTCCTAGAGAACATAAACTATGAAAACTGACTCCAGAAGAAATTTAAAAGTCTAAATAAAACTGCAACAAGTAAAGAGATTGCATTCATAATTTAAATCTTTCTGCAAAGAAAGCATGGCGATCCATGGCTTCCCCAGTGAATTCTACCAAACATTTAAAAAAAGGATGCCAATCCTTAACAAACCCTTCAAAAAGAAAATAAAAAGCAGGAGGTACAATTAAAATTTCCCAAGGTCAATATTACAATAATATCCAAACCAGAAAAAGCTATCTTAAGGAAAGAAAAACACAGGCCAAAATTTCTAGTAATTATAGACAGAAAAATCCATAACTAAATACTTGAAAACCAAATCCAGAAACATATAAAGAATATCATATGCCATGACCGTGACTGAGATTTATTCCAAGGATATAATGGCTTTGTTCATTTTATGCTGCTGTAAAAAAGAGTACCATAGATTGGATAATTAATAATGAACAGAAATTGATTTGGCTCGTAGTTCTGAAGGCCAGGAAGCCCAAGACTAAGAGGCTGCATGTGATAAGGGTCTTCTTGTTGTGTCATACTATGGCAGATGGTGTTACCTGGTGACAGCAGACACATGAGACAGAGGGAAGGGTGCTGAACTCATCCGTTATAAAGACACCATTACCACAATGACCAGCCCCCTCCTTAGATACATCAATCAGGCCACTCAGGAGGGCAGTCCCACCTCTCAGCACTGTTGCATTCAGGACTAAGTTTCTAACACATGAACTTCTGAGGACATACTTAAGCCATAATGGCAAGGTTGGTTTAACATCAAAAAAAAAATCAGTGGATGTAGTATGTCATAAAGATAGAATAAAGGACAAAAACCACATGATTGTCTCAATAGATGCAGAAAAAGGATTTAACAAAATCCGACTTTCTTTCATGATAAAAAGAAGAAAAAAAAAAACATTCACTAAACAGCTGGATAAAGAATTCATGAAGATCCTAGGCTGAGATCATAGTTAATGGCGGAAGCCTGAACATGTTCCCCCTAACGTCTGGAACGGGTAAGCGTGCCATTTCACAGTTCTGCTCAGCACTGGACCCATGTTCTAGTCCAGGGAATTAGGCAAGGGGCTGGGGAAAGCATCCAGATTGTCAAGGAAGAAGTAAAAGTATCTGCATTCATAGCCTAGGCTTTTGCCTGACTGAATGTGCTGCCCCCCAGGCTCCGTCCCCAGCTGTCTCTCTTCCTTTACTCTTCCACTTTACCTCCCCAATAAACCACCTGCAGCCTCCTGTGTGTGTCTTAGATTCTAGCTCCAGGAATCTTTCCAGAAAAGGAGATAATATAAGTGGATATTATTTTGCAAACTGTAAAGTCCTCTGACTGTTCTACATGATAACACCAGCCTGTGAGTGCACTGGGGGAGTAAATCCGTACCACGGCAGGGCACTCCCAATGAACTATTGGGCCAAGCTCCCCCTCTCTTCACCACTCCTCAAGCCAAGCCTTTCCTCGAACCACAATCAGGGCACACAAACAGTTCAGATGCACACAGCAGCCACCAAAAGCTCCCAGAGCAGTCTGGGTTTCTGGGAGCACCTTTGCCTCCACTCCAACCTCCAGGGCTGCTGCTGCCACTGCCACCCTTATACTCCCGTTATAATCCCTGCCTCTGTAGCAACGCTCTTAGTACAGCTAACACAGGCTCCTCCCTAAGGCTTTGGCAGTTGCTTTGAAGCTCCTTTTTTTCCCTGGGTCTGTAGCAGAGGGAGATGGAAGCTGCCTGGATCTTAGGTATAAATCAAGGCATTGTATGAATGCAATGAGGGCTCTCTGGTGTCCGTGGTACAGGCCTATCTCTGTTCCAGAAGTTGGCTTTCCACACTCCACTTTCAGTCAGCCTCATTCCCAATAGGATTCCATCATATGTTCAATTCTATTTATTTTTTTCTTTTGGGCATGAGCAGTCCCCTTTAATGATGAGTAATCTCTTAAGAGGAAGAGGCAAGGTGGATATTCTGGAGAAAGAAATAGTAAGGAAAAATGTGCACTTGTGGACTGAAGAGGACCTGGGCAAGGGAACATCAGAAGGAAAGACTGGGAAGGTACATGATATTTGGATTGTGGCAGGACTTAATGGCCAGGCCAAGGAGTTTAGACTTTGCATCACAGACCAGTAGTTCCCAAACTGATGCCCAAATGGAACTAACTGTGTGTGTGAGGAGGGACAGGCACTTTGGCCAAATGTCTACTATGGGAACCACCATAGTAAACATCTCCTTTCTGGAGAATATTCGAGGTTCTCAGAAGTCCTTCAGTGAAAACCACTATGCCCAGAGCTAATTTGTTATATTCTCTTTACCCCACTGTTTTCAAATCTTTATCGTGGTCAAAACCATTACCACAGTTTGTGGGAACATACTTGGAAAGTGCCGCTTTAAGTTAAACATTAGAAACTAGGGGTGTTTGAAAGAAGAAACAGATGTAGCTAAACATTAATACAATTGAAAAATTAATCTGAAGTTCAGAATGCAAGAGAAAGGAAGGAGAAATCAAAAAAGAGGTTTTGGCAAGAGTTGAGATAAAGGTGCACAGATGCAGGTCACAGGGGCTGCAGTGACAATGGAAAAGAAGAATCAAAAATTATAGAAATTGGCTCGGCGCCTGTGGCTCAATCGGCTAAGGCGCCAGCCACATACACCTAAGGTGGCGGTTTGAATCCCCAGCCCGGGC